>OOFC01014993.1:14810-42861 GCA_900323345.1 Pseudochromis fuscus
GTGGTTTTGTGTGTGTGTGTGTGTGTGTGTGTGTGTGTGTGTGTGTGTGTGTGTGAGTGACAGACCAGCGCAGGTGAACCACAGACAGGGCCAGACATCCTGGCACGATCCAAATACACATCAACACTCTCGCCTTACCCCCACCTCCCCAGCTCTCCTCGGCCTCCACCACTCTGTCTCCCATCAGCCTCAGCTGCTGCAACACACACATGTACGATGTGCAAACAACTAATTACGCTAACTGTTAATGAGTGTAGTTGATCTTTTCTTAACTTGTATATATTTTGTCTCTTAGGTGTCGATTGTATTTCACACTGAGTAATCGTTGTACGTTGCATGTGACATATGAGTGCACATATATTCACACAAATGCACACCTGCCTCAATAAAATCAAACACATATGTTGTCTGTGAACATAAGTCACAGAATCTCCCTGTAAACCACATGCGTATGAGTCAGCACCGATCACACAAACATAAATACACATTCACATGTGTTCATCAAAACTGTCTCCTAATCTAAATAGAAAAGCACTCAGAGAGCGCAGACCTCCGCCAAGCACAGCATTTCCTTCCTTATTGTGACTTCCACCAAAAATATTACTAGTATTAATCTTGCGTTTATTTATATCAATATTAGTTCCACAGCGTCGTGGCTGTTTAAAGATGTCTGTTGCATGTTTCTAGCTTCATTTGTTTTTGTCCTGTATTTTTTTTCAAAGTGTCTTGACCATTTTTGGTGGAGTCATATGTATAAATGTCGCATATGGTCCTATCTCCCAATGTTAAAGAATCCTTCAAAAAGTTCCTGGATCCAGACGGTGATCTGGATCACTTCCAAAATCTAATCATTTGTTCCTTATCCCCATCTGGACAATCCCTGAAAATTTCATCAAAATCTGTCTGTAAGTTTTTCAGTTATTTTGGAAACCAACAGACAGACAGACAAACCCCGGCAAAAACATAACCTCCTTGGTGGAGGTAATAATCCTCACACAAAAATCACACGACAACTGCGACTGCTACAAAGATCCAGAGCTCTGTGAAACAACACACCCGAAACAAAAGAAGATAAAGTGGCTACAGCAAGGAAACTAATATATATAAGAGACACTGTCATAGAGTATCATGATTATAGGTACACTCAACAAAGCAGTGTCATAGATTACTGCAGAGTTATTGAATTTCAGTTTTATAAAAGAGAGAGGGGACAAATAATATAACATAAAAAAAATGTGACAAACTGAAATACATTTCTGAACATAAACAGATGCAAACAGAAAAACAATATTATTCCTTAGCATCCAAATACCTACAAATGCATCCAAAATAAAACACATGCCTTCATGTATTAGCTTTGCTCTGCAATGACTCAGTCATGACTTTGTAAACTTTCGTGTTTGTGACTTTAAACCCTAGGGGTGCCGAGAAGTAGATGTTTGGTGGTGCTGGTGGTGTGGTTGAGACACTTGGAGAAGTGCGGGTTCAGCAGAAGTGTATTTCTAGTGTGGCACCCTGCAGAGCTAATGTTAGTGGGAGTCTGCGAAGCCGTGGCCCATTGCAGTGGGACGCAAAAGTTAAATAACCAGATTCTACTCATCCTCTCAAAGCTGTAGTTTTTACCAGAATTGCTGCTCTGTGCAAATACATAACCTTCTGCTCTCTGTGTTACATGCTCACAGACATACAAATAAAGCTGTACTGTGCCCAAACATATACTTCAGCACACACACTGCAAACTGTTCACCTCATACGTTCAATTGTTTGACTGTTGAATCTTGTAAAACAGGGTCTCTGTTCGTACTCATCACCACAGTCAGTCATGGTGAGGGACATATAACATATACATTATTACACGTGTGCAAAGACACATCAGTCAAAGCAGGACTCCTTTGGGCAGCAGACACCAAAGTGCATTCACACTGTCAAGACGATATTGGCCTTTCAATATAAATCTGATCTCGGCCAGTCCGTGTCACCTCCAGCTCCCTCTCTGACCACAGCTAGTGAAACTTAACTCAACACTCTGTAAAACCCGCAATGAAACCTCCCTCACCCGTCTTTAAAAGTTAGAGGGTGAAAGTAGTGTCCCATAATGGTCCGAGTACTGCTTCAGAAGCTCAGAGGAGTCATATTATATAGAGAAATTCTAGTTTTTGTTGTTATTATGAGTGCATTATGCAACACTAATATATATAATGATAGGTTGGCAGGTACTGACAGCTTGAATAACAGACCCATTTCGACAGTTTTTCCCACAGTCTATACAGTTTGTTAAAAGGCTAATTGTCAATGCTGTTGTCTAGCTGTCCATAAGCTCTGGACACCAATCAAACTAATCAATTAATTAACTCTTGTTCACCAAAATTCCTGCTTCCTATTTAGAAACATCAATTAACATTACTTTAGGTTGTTGTTATGAGGAACGGGATGAACAAGAAAGGCTCCCACTGCTGCCATTCATCAGGGGAGAAAGTGGACATTCATCATAGAGCTGCTAAAGAGTCTTGTGAAGAATGAGCTGCCACGGCCCATTTAGGTTGAAACCATGATTTGAATGCTTTTGTGTATTGTTTGAAGCAACAGTATTAAGGATTCAAGTACACTGTTTCTTTCTATTTGAGAAATTATTTGCAATTAGTGTAATTGCGAATATTTGGGGAAAAAACACACACATAGCTGGATGGGCAGTCTCTTTCTCTCTGTCTCACACACACACACTGATACACACATAGTTACTGTGGTGTCCCCCTTAATACTGGGGCCAGTGACAGGCTGAAAGGCGAGAGTGATGGATGGGCAGGGCTTTAATCACCTTTAATCAGCTCTGTCCTTGAATAATGATGAACAGCCCTTTTTACACGCACAGAATGCCGAGGGAAAAAGGAGCTTTGAGAAAAGATGCGTGTTGCATACTCTTTGTTAAATTTATAAGTAGTGGCAGATGCCGTTCCTCCTCCACTGCTTCCAGTCCATACATCCACTTTATCAGTGCAGCAGATGCACTGGTCACAGCTCCATCCTTGTATATTCAAGTGTAACAAAATAACACAACAGCAGATGATGTCTTTGTTGAGCTTAACAAATGCTCAAAGCTTTTGTTTTGTTATGCGGCTGCCACTTTCCTGGACAAATTCCACCGTAAGCTGAGACAGTAATGTACTGCTGCTGTCTGTGCCAGGTGCTGTCAGTGGTAAACTGGCTCTCCTCTCTCCAGGTGTGAAAAGCATGCTGAGAGAGAAGTTTCTTTTGAATGCACACAGTTAAATAATTCAAATGCTTCATGGTTTGAGGCATGTGAGTCTGAGGTAAAGTAATCTAAAATGTTTAAGCAGTATAGGATACAAAATCTAAACTTTTTGAAATCATTTTGAAATGACCTGAAGCAGTGTTAGCCCCATCCCTGGCCTCCTTCTCCCCACTCCCCCATCAACCACTGCAGGCTTGGTGTGGTTGACAGGCAGCTGAAGGGCAGTGCTGTCAGGGAGGCCAGAGGCTGAAGCGTGGGGGGGCCGGCGGGGCAGCTGAGCCCCAGGACAATGCCATTACAGTGGGGATGAGGACTGCATGAATGACCTGAGGAAATCGTGGGGCCAGCAGGAATGTTCTCCCGCTGGGCGAACACATGGTATTTCGCTCTACAGCAGGGTGATAACCCCCACTTTCCCCCAATAACAGCTACCCAGAGTAGTCCATCATTAAAAAGAAACCTGGGGAAGGGTTGTCATTGCAGGCAGATGCAGAACGTGCCATGGCTACAAGTTTGCAAGTATAAAGTTCACTAGCTTAACAGACTCTCTCCTGAGCTCATCAAGCATGTGCGTGCACACTTATCCTTGCTTTCTTTTTAGATGACTGATTTATTCTTCGTACGCTACAGAAAGACCTTTCTCTGTCACGTTGATGCTCTTAGGCCTCCTTTAAAATTTTCCAAGGATACTCAGATACACACGAACACAGCTCAACCCCTTTGATACTTTTACTAAAAATCTGCACAATTGCATTTGACAACAGTATGTGTGAGTTGACTCCCATTCAAGGAGACCTTGAGCTCCATGCCGCCATGGGGCATGTTACCTCACATAGACCAGTCTATAGTGTAATGTGTGTTACTTACTCTTCATTATCTGCAGCCACAGGTCTGTAGATAAATGGCTGACAGAGAGTCTTGCAGTCCAAACTGACTGAGGAAGATTCTATGTCCACGATTACAGCGTATGAGTGGCCCTCATTAAAATACTGCTGTAACATATCTGTTCATTGACTCGCTCGCTGTCCATCTCTGTGCAGTGACAACATCAGTAACGTGAACTGACCTGCTCCCGTTATCACTTTGTTTTCTGGTAGGTTGCATTTGTAAAGTTGTTTTCCCACTTGTAAGTTTGTCTCGGCAAGTGTAAAAGTGTTTCGCGTCTTTAATTTGTTTTCTGAAATGTAAATTTGTTTCGGGACTTGTAAATGTGTCATGGTAATGTAATTCTGTTTTATGATATGTAAAAATGTTTTCCAAAATGTAAATCTGTCTCAAGCTTTGTAAAAGTGTTTCACATTGTGTAATGTTGGTTTGCACCTCCTGGCAACCGCAATTACCTATAAAAATCATGCAACCTATAGTACAAGCAGTCTGTGAAAGATGGGCCATATTTTTCCCACAACACTAATTTTACTTTGAAAATTCTAATCTAAAATCTGTTTCTTTCCCATTAATTGTATAGATTTGTCTTTATGCTTTTATGTGGAATATTGAGCAAACTTTTTTCAATATGTCAGAAAAATATCATCCATAAAGTAATTGTCAAATGTTAACCAGATGTTAAGGGTCAAGTGCAATTAACTGAAAGCTATGTGGTATGCTTCATCTAATCCAACAGGCCCCATCGTCTTTCCCATGCAGTGAAAGTATCTTTCGTGCCAGTAAAACCCTTCTTCTCTTTTCTTATTGTTTTTATAGTCCCATAAATAGTCCAGACTAAATTAATGAGGCCACAGAGACAGTGATGGAGGAGTGGGGGATGAAGGACTGGAGAGATGAAAGCAGTGATAGATGGCATAATTATTACACAGCATATCTCACTTAACAGAACTGTTGGCTTTGGAACTTGGATGTTTCAGCATGTGCCAATTCTAGTCTCGCCATGCCTGAATATACAAACATACACACACATGCACACACAAAGCAGAACACTGATACACACACACTCTCTGAACACACACACACATGGACACAGACACACAAATACGCTTTGGGCCAATGAGCACATGGCCCATCTTACTGATAATACACAAAGTCACGCATACACAAACACAAATAGAAGCTAAGACTCTCAAGTGGCCATAAGCACACATAGATGACAAAAAAAAAATCTCAAGCACGACTCACTTACACGACTCACACACTCTCTCTCACACACACACACACACATAATTAGCTCAACTGCAGTTATGAGAAATGAAGATAGGGCCTATTCTTTCCCCACCTGGGGACAATTTACTGAGTATCTCAGTTAAGCTGAGCACACTGGTAATTAACACTGAACCTCAGTCAGTTAGCTGGCTGATAGCAGAAATCTGAAACACTGCATTGTTTTAGGTGAAAGACTTCACAGTGACCATTTTCTGCAGAGCGATTCTTCACAGCATAATCCTCACACGAAAAGGAGAAACATTCATATGAAGTGAAATATGAATTACAATAGAGCTAGAATGTACCTCAAGAGTGAAATGCAACTGTTCAGCTTCACAGTGGATCCAAATCACATTTTTCTCTTTGCACTCTGAACAAATCTAAACTGACTTCTTGAAGCTTCACCTTAAGATTTGGTACAAGGCCACCAAGTAAATAGAAAGCTGGCTGTTTCTTTGAAAACCCATACATGCAATTGTTCCCAAAATTTCAACATTATAAACAAATGCTAGAAATTTTAGTTACTGTATTTTAGGACGCATCGGATTATAAGGTGCACTGTCGGTTTTTGAGAAAATTAAAAGCTTTTAGGTGGAGCTTATAGTGCGGAAAATACGGTAAGTTCATAGACTGTAAATAAAGTTATATACAATCTATGGTGAAGTTGAAAAGTAACAGAAGCATTAAAAAAATATGTACATATCTACAATTACGTGCATAAACTTTGGAGGAGATTGACACATAAAATATGTTTGCTTCATAATTAAAATGTGTGTGCGCCCGTGGTTGATGTATGGCATTGTAATTAACACCTTATCTTGCTGATAATGTGATGCAGTGTAATCTATCAACGATCAAACAGTCATCCCTCTCTCGCTCTCTCGCTCACACATTTTCTGTCTCTCAACCCTGAAATATTTGCATGTGTGTCGAGAGTGTATGTGTCACTCAGCAAAACATTAGCATGGTAAGTACATGCAGATGGCAGCCACAGCCAGTAACCTTTCAGGACCCATTTACATGTAAATCAATGGATTAATTGGCAAAAGCTCATTAGAGTTGGGGTCTCATCAATACCATACACCTCAATTACCCCTTGAACTGAGCTGTCATCTCCAAGCCACCCCCACAGACACACACACACACACACACGCACACACACACACCAGAACCAGTGGTGAATGATGCTTCTTGATGGGGAACTGGTTGGATTGGATTCTGACAAAATGCCGACACTGTAATACTCTGAATGTAATTATTTGTTTACAAATTAGTGTTCGTTTTATGTTTATTGCTACATTTAGCAGTGCTTAGCTGTGATTTTCTAAGTTTATGGCGTATCTGAAATGGCACTGAGATTAAATGACACCACTAAAATGCTTTTACAGAATCAGACCAAAATGTTCCACTATAAGAGATTGAGAAAAGTGCTTTCCTGTTGATGTAGTATTCAGTAGTAAAATGCCACTGTGAGCCCCCACACATCCGTACAGCTGTTTGTATCAACAGCAACACAAGGCCAGGGACAAACAGGCAGGAGGCCTTTCATTAATCAGTCAGATTTCTCTAACGTTCCTTGAGGCTTTGCACTTTGGCATCGCCTCCAGGTGCTGAAATTGAACACTTAATAGCAAAAGACTAGCAGAGCAGAAGGAATGAGAAAATTGGTCGGTTGTATCGCGAGGCATGGGCCGTGCTACCTTCACCTTGACAAATGTCTGGTGCCATCCATTTCAACAGACAGAGAAGGGGGTGGGGGGGGTGAATGGATGGAGGTGGGATATCTGTGGATGATGAGTACAGTAATCTTGTTGGACACTGCCGTCTGCCATTTTACTCTGCTCATCTTCACACAGCTTCTAACGTCCCATGCATATTTGTGTGTGTGTGTGCGGGTGTGCGTGTGTGTAATTTGTAAGAAAGGTCAGTGCTCATCTCCACAATATCCCTCAACCTTTAAAGGTTGGATCCTTTGTCCTGGTATAAGTGACACTTTATTCAAGCCTCTACAAGAGGACACACTGAGACAAAGACACAGAGAGGCCTTTAGTTTGAGAGAAGTTGGACGAAACACTTTTGGGAGTGCAAACACTTGTTGGCACACAATTGTTGTAGTGAATATAGGGATGGTATGAGTGTGGGGATAACTAAAAATACTAAGCTTCATCAGCTATTGCTTGATACTTTACACAATTTAACACTACACTCACTATTTTATTTTATGAAATGAAAAACAAACCATGTTTACTTGAGATGTAAGTCTCAGAAACACACTGTCAGTCTTTTCTGTTTTTTATTTATATGCTTGATACAGAAGATATTTAGAAAAAAATCTGTTCAATATAAATGTTTTTTATTTACTATAATTGTTTCTTTTTGTCAGACAAAGCTCATCCACAACCTGGTGGACCTGACAGATCCACCGGACTGACCACGCCTGGAAATAACAGCTGATATACGACATGTCACAGCTGTCAGGTGATGCCTCTGAAGAAGACTGCAGCCGACAGATGAAATATGTAAAAACAACATCTCTGATTAGTATGTCTGACAAAAATACACAATTATAATATTGTATAAGAAAACAGAACAAACTTGTTTGAATTGTTCTTATCAAGATTGATTGACATTGTTGATGAAGAACATAAAGAAAAACACAAGACACACACATGCACACAGCTGCAGGCCTTTAAGGTTGTCCAGTGTGGTCTACCATTGCAGTCTCCACGCTTGGCTGCACTGGGAATGCTCGGTTGTGTTTGGCATTCGGAGTGCAGCGACAGCTAAATGCCTGATCGCTGAGGCCTGACTGCCTTTAATCAGCACACACAAACTGACACACACTCATATGCATACACAACAGTAGTATATTTCTCACACACAAATGACCCACTCCTCTCTCACAGATCGCACACATTCACTTCCACACACCAGAGGGCATGTTGTTCCATCTGACACTAAGTTAACCCGCCACTGATGAAGGTAAAATGTCACCACTCGGCTTCCTGTGGGTGGGGAGGGATGACGAGCATGTTCCACAAATGAGTGCAGAGACCTTTTACTTTATCTCTATCAACTGTTGGAGTAAGAAGAATCAAGGATGCATGCAGTCTGAGTCTATGGATCATTTCAGAAAGACGGGACAGTCTGGGACATCAGTGACTTCAGTGGGGACACCAGCTGAGAAGCACACTTTCCTTTAGATCACTGTATTTTGAGTGGGAGTGTGTGTATGCTTTAGTGAGCCAGTGGCGTCCACAAATCCATGTTTTCTTTCATCCACATAAATGCCCAAATTTTTCCTTGAATCTTTTCTGACATAGTTTCTGCCCTGGAGTCTCACCCACTTTGTTCTCCCCTGTGCTCAACCAAAATCTTCATCAGGTTTGCCTCCTCCCCACTTTGCTTCTTTTACTCAAAATCATATTTACAAAGCTTGTGAACACACTTGTGAGACTACACAACATTATAAAAAAGTTCTTGAACTGTATTTTCAGTTTGTTTCCAAAGGTCTTTTTCCCATTCACAAACTTTTACATGTTGATATGTTTGAGGGTCACAACAAAAACCAACCTGTAACTTAAGAATATTTTGTGGCTGTCGTTTTTACCACGGATGCTCAATATAGCCGTAAAGAGATGCTTATATCATTCATTTCATCCACATTTGTAAACAGTTTTCAAACATATCCAAACTCCATGCAGCTGGGGTTTAACAAGTTCAACATCTTTTCAGGAGAGAACCACGAACTCAGGCTGGAAAAAATGATTCCTTCATGACATCTTCAAATCAAGACAGTTTGTTTTTTAAGATCCAGTTTAAATAAGTCAAAAACTCATGGTGCACACTGCCACACTGTTTATACAGAATATGTACCGTATTTTCCGCACTATAAGGCACATCGGATTATAAGGCGCACCTTTAATGAATGGCCTATTTTAAAACTGTTTTCATATATAAGGTGCACCGCATTATAAGGCGCATTGAATAGAAACTACTGTAGTGGCTGGGGTTGCGTTATCCATCCATCTAGATCAGGGGTGTCCAATCCTGGTCCTCAAGGGCTGCTATCCTGCATGTTTTAGATGTATCCCTCTTCCAACACACCTGATTCAAATGACCAGGATCGTTATCAGGCTTCTGCAGAGCTTGATGATGAGCTGGTAATTTGAATCAGGTGTGTTGGAAGAGGGAAACATCTAAAACATGCAGGATAGTGACCCTCGAGGACCAGGATTGCCCACCCCTTATTTAGATGAAGCTGCGCTAAAGGGCGCTAAAACAGTCAGATACGTCAGTCAGTCAAACTTTATTCATAGAAAACAAACCAACATTCTGACAACTCTTACTGGTATTTGCGCCACCTTCGTTGAAAACAATGTATTTCCAACTCCATTTGTCACAGTTCAAAGCTACATGAACAGCTGTTTTATTTTTTTCTCCGAGGTAACGTCAGTGACGTAGTATTATCTTTTACCAACAGCAAGGTACAACAGGTAGTGCAACTTTTTATCACATAGTTAGTGCATCACAAACGTGGAGGGAACTTTTCCCTGATTCAGTAAACACGTAAAAGAAACAGTCTGATACCGCTACGGTAAATCGAATGTTAGTGCAATCATAATATACGTCCCCTGACTACGGTAGCCATAATTAACCAGTATTGATCAATATATAAGACGCATCGGATTGTAAAGTGCACTGTCGGTGTTTGAGAAAATTAAAGGCTTTTAGGTGCGCCTTATAGTGCGGAAAATACAGTATGTTATATAGACAATCTATACCACAGTCTATACCTATATATGTATATGAATACACAAATAAATTGATGCTTTAATCTATAAATAAATGCACTGCAGCAGTAACAGTATATTTTAACAGTGTAAATTTAATCTCAGAATATGTATCTGTGTGTATGTGCATATGTCAGTGAGAAGTGGTTCCTGCTGTAGTAAGCACTTTGTTTTCTCCCCTCTCTTGTGCTCACTCCTGGTTTACTAATGACTTGTATATATTGACAGACATGCCTCTCACACTTATGTCATGCACTTCTTCTTTACTTCCCTCTCTCACTCTCTTACACACACATCGGCCCCAGAGGAGCTCTCCATGCCTCTTCTGGCAGACATGATTACAACGAAAGGCACAAAAAATATCAACATCAAGGTTACCATAGCAATGTCAGTAACAAACAAAAAGGTGCAAAAAATAAACAAAACCACAACCAGGGATCAGTTAGGAAATGATTGATGTGTAAGAAAAAGAGAGAGACCATGGATCAGGAAGAGCAATATCACAGATAACATGAGTAATAAATAATTTGCAGACTAGTCAGTGTTATACGATAGTTTTGAACCCCCCGCTGTCATTAACTATTATTATTTTAAACTCAGTTTCTTTAGTAGGCTGCAGACTGCTCAACACAAGCTTCAAATACAGAATGATATGTTCATGAAAATCCACCCAGCCCAAATACTATCATCTTACCCTCCTCCTGAAACTTATATTCCAACACGTTGACTTCCTGTTCCTGTTCCTGAGCGACTGCTGGAGTCTGGTTTTCTTGTACTGATGTGTCACATAATTTAGCATCAGAGCAAAGTGTCAGGAAGCAGAAAATGAAAACATCAAATACCTTCAAAAAGTCTGCGAGTGACTGTGGGATTTCTATCATGACAGTTTTCAACAAATAAAAACAGCAGTTCTATTGTGTCAGTACATCAGTGGTAACTGTCTCCACATTAAATGGCTAAGACCTCACTGCAGAATTACCACTAGGTTTTCATGCTGTGCCGATTACTCTCAGAAGTGTTAAAAACGGGACAATGCTGTCTTTTGCTTGACTGTCATTAAAGACTGAAGTGTTTGTTAAACAGGAAAGGTTGTTACGCTGACATCTGTGATGTAGCAGCACAGAGAGATCAGACAGCTGCTCCAAGACAGACGTTTATGAGACAACGCTAAGGTTTTTTTGAATTGAAATGACACTGAGAGGCCTCTCTTCACTGAACGCATCTCAGCTGTACAATGAGATGATGCCTCTGACAACTACTCACAGTGTCACCATACATGCCTACGGTGTGAGTTTAGATAAGTGAGACGCTTGACAGCCGCATCCCCTAGATGTCTCAGAGGTTGCAGCTCGGGGTGCGACACATCTTCAGCACCAAGGACAGCAGACATCTCACAAGATTGGTTTGTAGTAATAGGGCTTTTTTATTCATGACTTTGATGCAGAATGTGATGCAAGCTTACACTAAATATCTATTGCTTAAAGTAATATTATGAGTAATACTGGTCTTATGAGTTGACTCTCTGATTGGCTATGACTATATTGGTAGTTTGATCCCCGGCTCCTCCTATCTTCATGTCTGCAGACATGTCAAAGTGTCCTTGGGCATGAAACTGAACCTTAAGTTGCCTGATGACACAGAGCTATGGCAGCCTGATGCAGCAGCTCTTGCTGTAATGAGATGATTTCCCAACATGGGATAACTAAAGTATGAATTTATTTTTAACCTAAGCCTTCATGCATTTCTTTTACATCATCCTTAGCTGGTGACAGAAATTGTTGAAATGCACTGGGTTTTAAAATTAAACACCACTTTGCAGTTAGCTGGTGTTGAGAGTGCTAACATGCTAAGTTGAATGATTACTGAGCTAAGGAGTCCCCCAAAAATTAAAATGTTCATTAACCTTTGAAAATGGATAATAATTTTATCACATTTCAATAAGCCATGCAAATATAACTTCATCAGGCAACTTTGGATTAGTGGAGCAATGCCTAAAAAAGAAAGAAAAACATGACTTAATGTTGAATTGATGGCAGTAACATCACAAATCATAAAACAGGCAATCTGTGCCAAAGACTTTTCAGCAGGGGTCTATCTCCTGGTGACAGTAGCTTTCTTTCTCTGGTGCTTGCACCTCCCTCCCTCCCTCACTCCTCCTCCTCTTCCTCCTCCACCACCTCTCTCCCCCGCTTGCTCCCTCTCATCTATCAGAAATGATGGAGTGACTCCCATGGTCTACGCCACTGTTTCTCTCCCCTGTTACAGTCCATGTGTATCCAAACATTCACTATATCTGTCAAACAGAATGTTTCCTGTGGTGTCGTCCGTCCGTCTGTCCTTGTCTGTCCATTGACACACAGGCTCGCAGATGTGCAAACACACGCCAGTAATTAGTCATCATCTATCAATGTTAAGCCACACCTTTTGCTACACATCCATGTACATTTTTCAGTTTATATGCATACACACACACTAAATATCTGTGCAGTACAGGCTCTAGCACACAGCAATGCATATACACCATACACACACACATACAAACACACATATTCTTACACCACATAAACAGGCACACAAAGACTGACCACCATGAAGAGGTTTGGTCAACTAGCAGGAGCTCTCCTACAAATAAACACCCCATCTATCTATTCTCCCTTTTCTGTTGTAAGCACGGTTGTGTGTGTGCATTTAGGTAAATGTGTGTGTGTGTGTGTGTGTGTGTGTGTGTGTGTGTGTGTTAAGTTGAATTCCTGAGCCTGTGGTTACCAACAGCTTTGAAGTCCCAACAGCACCAGAGCCCCGGGGTGACAGGCTTACCCGCTACCCCCAGCCTGCACTGGAAGGCCCATAAAGAGAAAAGCAAACAGGCAATAATACCCACAATGAACAAACCTTCCCTGCATCCTTGGCTACAGCTTCCTTGGCTGTGCATGCCAGAAACAGACACACACACACACACACATACAATACAAAGACACAATAAACTATATAAGTGCACACAGACGAAGAAGTAGGCAGTGATTTGAGAAGGACTCAGAAAGACACATATGTTCATGCAATATTTCAGGATGAACACACAGCAGTGGGGAAGCATAATGCATTCAGGTGCTACCTTCCTCTTCTCTCTTTCAAACATATGCTAGAATGTATAATCCCCCCAACACCCTTATTTAAGCATATACAAGATCATTGCTGCTGACGTCCCTTGTTATTGAGGACTCTCTGCATTTAGACACTATTCTCATCATCTACACTCCTCATCTCTTTGTGTTGCCCTCCCTCGCTCTCTTTCCTCCCCAGCAGACAGACAGACAGATATCCCTCCTGGCTGCTGTGTTGTGGAGAGAAAGTCGACATAACTGCTGCAGGATGATTTAATTGGGTCAGTTTTTCTTCCTTTTATTTTCACATCAAGGTTATGCAGATCATCAAAAAGTCAAACAATACTTTCAGCACCAATGGAAACAGTATGTGGGGAAACAACAACAGAAAATTGAAATAAGGATGCAACTTCAAACACAGAAAGCCATATTACTAAATATATAAGTAAAGTGAGTACACTACTGAATGCACAGTATATATATATATGGGATTCTCTTCTTCTATTTATCCGATTGTCCTTCAGTCCTATATTCAGTTAACAACTCAATCAAAAGGGTCAACTGGGTGAGTTGTGATCTCTTTTTACATGAAATCTCAAAGCAATCGACTGTAATTCCATCAGGAAAAAAATCAGAGCATTTTCATATTTAGCTCATTTTGTGTAGTGTAGTGCTAACATCATGATTCAAGACCTTTTTCACTCAAGCACTCAGTCCAGGCCTTGTCTTTACTTCCAGCCTCTTCTCTTCTTTTCAGCTCCAAAAAGGCTAAATGCCAGGCAGCACACAGCCAAAAGGCTGCAGCAGAAAAGGCCTCCACACTAAACTAAACTGACAACAGGGGAGGAGAGTGATGCAACGGAACACCAGTGATGTACAGTATAATGCTCGATTCACCCAACCACACACACACACACACACACACACACTGGACAGATTTAACTGATGTGATTGCTTGGATTGGATTTGAAAATGTGTGTAGTGCAAGTATATGAGTGACCTCTACCCTCAACCACAAAGAAAGGAGGTGCCCTTCAACAAGGCACCTAACGTTCAATAGTAACAGGCTTTTGTTATACTGTGCTGGACTGTGCAGCTCCCATTGTGAATGTGTGCAGCTACAGTATATGATGTGCAGCAGGGTGCTGCAGCTCATGAGTGACGGTGAACTGGATACATAAGGTCTACAATATGCAGATGTACATGTACAGTGTGCAAACACATGTTTGGGAACAGAAAGAAGGGGTAATAGATATTAGCCTGATGCTTAGAAGTAGTTGCAAACACTGCAATTTAGGCGGGATGGGGCGGTGCTGTGCGAGTGTGCATTTTAAAGTGTTTTTGAGTGTGTGTGTGTGTGTGTGTGTGTGTGTGTAGAGTTGATATGTTCTTGTGAGAGTTGGGTAGTTATATAATGGCCAACACAAATAAACAGAGTCCTTCCAAAGGACCAGAGCAGAGCCAACAGCTCCATGAATTCACAGCATTCAACCTCAGTAGTTCAACAGTCTGGCAGGAAAATACACAAAACACAGCACAACACAAAGAAATGAAGAAGAAATGAGTGATTAAAAAAATAACAAAAGTGGTAAGAATACCACATGATAAATACAAATTTGAATTGGAAAACAAAGAAAAATGCTTTCCATCAAGGTATATTTTAATTATATTGTATAGAACTACAGAGTTTTATTATTTTATTCAAATATAAATACACATACACACAAATAAAAGAAGAGTGTATGCGTGACAAGCCTCAGAATATATACCACTTTGTATCTCTTAAGGCATAGCAGAAACAAACAAAGGGTCGTGATGATCTTTTTTTATTTTAAATCCAAGGATTTATATGGTCAGCAGCAGTGTCTTTTGTAATAAACATTAAGTTGCATTAAAGGATTTCTAATCACCAGGGGGCAGGGAGATGGCAAAACAAACTTACATCTACAAAAACACATTTATCACAAATACACCCATAAACACAGACACCCCACTGGACTATTCTGTCTGTCTGTGAGTCCAATTTTCAGTCTCATTTAGCTCTGACTAAACTGTGTAGAGACGGTAACCCCAATGTCATTACAGTGAATCCTTTAATTCATTGTTTGTATGTAAAACACACCCAAACACACCTTTGATTTATATGAAATGGTAAAATAAGTGCTGAATCACTTTCGGCTCAGCGAGACTGCTTCATGGGGGAAGTTGATGTAGGCTTGCGTGACAATGTCAATGAAAGATGTATAATGTGAGTCCAGAATGTCTGCTTTGAAAGCCAAGCAATTCTGTGCATGAGGGCAGCAGCTAAATCACTTAAGCGAGAGAGTGGAGAGTGATATAAAACATTCGACATGAGATGGACGCGGGGCTTTGAACCAGCAGCCAAGACCATCAGCCACTGGGGTGAACGGAGGCAGAGAGGAGATGGAAAGTAAGTGTACCAAGAAAGGAAAAGGCACTTTTATTTAGAAATGCTGTGACTGATGCAGCCATTACATGCAAATAATTTTGAAATGGGTATCATCAATATGTTTCAATAAAACCAATTTTCCTTTTAAGGCATCCTTTCTTAATTTGTGCTGGGGACATTTTTCTTCATAATATTGATATTTTTGTGAACTCTTACTATGGAAAATGCCCTGAGGTGATATTGCAGTGATGTGGTACTAAATAAATACAATTAAGTTGAAAATTGAACTTATGGTAGATAAAGCTAACTGGACATGTGCAGCAAACTGAAGCGTGTGTGACACTGTATCTGTGTATATACAGATTCTCAGTATTATATGTGTAATTGTAATAAGCATTACGACGCTGGCAGGTTTCAGGATTGTATGTCTTGATAAATCCAGCAAGAATGTAAACCTGGGTCTCCCCTCAAAGTGCAACAGAGCAGCTGCTTGCATTTGCAAAACACACTCACACACCAACCTCACACACACACCCACACACATTTGACAAACAGACATCCGTTTGCTTCTTTTAGGATCAAATTAGGCTTGCAGGAATTTCACACTGATAGCAGATAGGAGTTAGTTCACCTGCTCCAGTCTGTTGTAATGACAGATGAAAGACTGACTTAGTGAGATTAGATCTGGCCTCACATTCTCTGTGGAGAGGCCGAAGGCTGCTCACAAAACATACAGTAATCCGGATGATGACTGACACATCCATTCATATTGTATAATCTTGATATCCACTCATAGGGTTTCTCTGCGAATCCGATAACATCTTCTGTTCTGGTTTCGAAAAAAACAAACCCAGAAACATGTTCACAGGTTCGCTGAAATTTGTGATGGCACACATACATTGCAGCCACCCGTCACCAGCACAACAAAATGTACACACAGGCGCATAACTGCAGCTCGCACATGGCGTCCCGCCGCCTGAGCCAGACAGAATTCATGTGCTCTTTTGAAGGCGCCACTGAAAAAACATCCTCTCTTTCACAAACAACCCCAGCTATACACACAAACACATACACACAAACGCAGCCCAGCAAGATAATGACAGTCTAATACTAGAGTGTACTCTATTAAAGCCCTTAAACACACTTTGGAGTCTGTATAAACAAAGACAACTGCTCTCATGCTCTCTCCCTTCCTCCCTCACTCGCAGGCACACAAACACACTCATGGTACAGAGACTTAGGTAAATGGAGGAAGCGGCATCAATGCATCTTGTCAAAGAAAACAAAGCATGAAATATTCAGCGAAGGTGCTGCATCCTCATCTGACTCACAACTAACAGTCGAAGCCAACAACATCCAATCCAAACACTTTTGTCATCACGGTCTTAAATCAACCCCACTGCTGCTGCCAGACAGCATGTATGTTTAATCACTTGATTGTTTATTTGTAGTCTTAGCTTAATAATAACATATTTGTTTGTTTTAGCTAAATGGCAGAGTGGAGGAAATTTCTCAGGACAACGAGGAGCCACTGGAGAATCTCCCAACACAGCAGTTTTATTTTGGCCATGATTCAGTGCACTGAAATATATCTATACGACATAGTTTTCTGCTCATGCACATCTACAGTCCATTTCCAAATAAATCAGCGACAACCAAACTCCTTCAGTATTGACTTATGGGATAAAGTCTTGAGGGCCAATATGTGTCTGTTTGAAGGTCTGTGACATGTAAATACTTGAGAAGCCATGTCTTAGACATCTGTTTCTATCTGTTTTAGCTGGCTGCAGCACTGTAAATATGTTTTCATCTTCCCCTCTATCTGTCTGTATGGTGACCTAACCCCGTTCAGCCATCTATCTGTTAACACTGAGGGCCTGGAGATCGAGCTGCACGATGGGGCCCCAGCGGCTGCATGCGGGGGCTGTGGGGGCCTGTTGGTGCAGCTGTCCCACTCCAGGGTAACATAAGACCTTATTAGAGTCCATTAGGCCACTCTGAAACTAATAAGAGATTGTCAAATACATCCAAACATTCACACAATTCTCAGAGAGGCAGGAAGTGAATGGACGGTGGCAGGAGGGGGACAGAGGTTTGCCATTTGTCTGCATAATGTCCCATTCTTGTAGGACACCTTTTGTTTTTTTCAAATTTGGGAAGAAGGGCAGGCAAGAGCAATCCATATGTGTTTAAAATAAAACACATAAAATGTGATCGAGGCAACTGAAGGAACTTCCCTTTCATTTATCGATATGAAATCAGTTTTTAATTAACACATGTAAATCCCGTTCTTGTTATTATTCTTTATTATCTTTGTTTTTTTCTGATAGTTTAAACAAAGGTTCCCCTTGCATCTGGACAGTGAGGATGTCTCATCTGGAGTCCACAACCCCAAAAAAGAGCTTCCCTTGGCCCTGACAGCAGGGGCTTGACCTGGGAGACTGCCTTTGATCTTTAATTAACACTGGGTACAGCTCTGGAGAGGAGAGAGCTGATGAACATGGGACCATTTGGGACCAGCTACAATAACTGAGAATGCTAAAGACTGATTTCTTTTGTTTTATTTTTTTTTTCAATCTTCAACACCACTTAAAATTTAAAGTCACTGTGGGACAGTCACATGTTGCATGGAGCTTCTTAAGACAAGAGGAACTGGCTATGAAATGAAGAAAGCAGGAACACATATCGAACAGCATGGACCTGAGCCACCCTCTACAACTAAGGGAATCAGAGGCTATCGATCAGTGGTCTCCAACCACCGCGCCGGGGACCAGTACCGGTCCGTGGGGCCGTTGTTACCGGGCCGCACAGAAAGAATTAATAAAAATATAACTTCCGTTGCATTGATTATTAGACTCTGAAAGACATTTTATTTTGAAAGGACCGACCGGATTCTCTTCAACTTAACTTTTGCCATTGCCTCTTGACACGTCAAACACACTTGTCTCGGTCACATGATAAAACGTATCCCGTATAACATCAGATACATTAGCCAAAAAATACACCTGCAAACTAGTGAAAATGAATAAAATACAAACTTCTTTGGAGAGCTCCTTTACAAAGGGGAAGAGGACAACTTTTTATGCCGGTCATGTTATATTATTTTCGCTGTATTTATCTGCCACACCTTGAAGGCCGGTCCTGAAAATAAAGCCTACATTAAACCGGTCCATGGTGCAAAAAAGGTTGTGGACCGCTGCAATAGAGGATATATTGTGGTATTTAAACCTAAAATCTATTGAACACTTTCACACTGGAACACTTTCAAATAAAACATATGACAATATGGAAACATAATTGGGGTTGCTGCACAGGACAGACTGCTGTACAGATGTGAAAATTCTGGTTGCACGGAAGCAAGTTATGTAAGTGTAATTGATGAAAGCTGTTACAGCAGCGACAAAAGCAAACCACAGGAAATGTATTTTTGTGTAATGAGTGTACTTGTCTGTATACATGCAATCAATGGTTCTTCTGGGAAGTTTGTAATTCATAACACTTTGAATTTTAAACGGACTGACTTTGACATTCAGCCTTTGGACCCACTGGGTGTTTAATCTGAAAAATCACATGATACTTAGTGGTGTCATTTACTATTTTTGGTTTGTTTCTGACAATACTGAATCATGAAATGGTGCGAGGAAGAAGGAGGACAATTTCAGATGATGTTGGATGTTCAACACTATAAAGCTCTGACCCACCAGCAGCCAAACAATCGGTTAGCAACTCTAATAATTCCTTTTCAGTCTTTTCAGAAACAACTAGCAGCAATGAAGCGCAGTCTCCTGCAAAGCATGTGTGATGATAGCGTAGCAGAGAGAACAGAATGATGATGAAAGACAGAGATCCTTGAGCAGATATGTTTACTTCTTGACTTTTGCCACCACCTCAAACAACTGCCCACTCATGCCTTCACCAACACCCACAGCCATCACCACAACTATTCCATTATTCACCATCCACTCCAGCCCACTCCTTTCTTCTGCGTTATCAGTCCGCTCCTTGCTACTCTGGTTAAGATCTTCCCATAGCTAATGATGTGTCACAGAGAAGATCTCGACTGAACCACTATACACTGCACCCTGTGGCTCAGGGACCTGGATAAGACATCACACACATGCATGGATAGATGCATGTACAGCTATCAACCTATCTACCAACACTATGGGATTTTTGAGTTCGCGGGAAGGTCTTACATACAGAATGCATATGCACACAAACATACACATACACACTTTCACACAAAGACTGGATTTTTGACATTAAAGCTTCGGGGCTGACAGATATGAAGTGTGAGAGTCTTCACATCAAACAGTTTGCAGGCCTGGAAAACTTTTGATATGTTTAGGCCGCAGGTTTGAAAATGGGATTGGTGCAGGAGAAATAGGAGACACACTTACACACAAAGAAAAGAAGAGTGCATGCACGACAAAGTACACGTGAGGGCAGTGGCGAGAAATAAAAACACTTTGAAAAAAAGATGTGTCTTACTTTGGCAGGTGTTGCTTCTCTCTTCATATCCTGGGTTACATAGACACTTCCCAATAGGCACAAGCCACTCCCCTTCTGTGCTACAGTACATTCGTGGAGGCTCCTCCTCTTTGGAGTGATTGACGCATGAGCCTTTGACCTCCACCAGTGACTGGGAGTCCATGGGCACCGTATCAGGGAAGGAGGCCAGATTCCTCACAGTGTGCGGGCACTTTTTGAAGTAAACCCTCACTGAAACTAAAGCTACGCAGGCACCCACGTCCTGGAACGCCAGGTAGAAGCCCTTCTTGCTCAAGGGACCCACCTCGCGTACCTCAGTATTGAGCTTGAGGATGCGATCTCCGAGGTCCGTTTGGGTAAAACTCTCATCAGCAGCGATGGTGTCAATCTTGGAGAACTGATGCTCCCTGAAGTGGCTGCCCTGGTCGTCATCCGCCTCCAGGTAGAGGAGGTTGAAGGTCTCCTTGCAGGTGCCCAGAACCAATGGGATGGAGTTGCAGTCCCTCAGGGTAAACTTCAGCTCCACGTAAACCTTCTGGGCCGACTGGCGAGGGATCCAGTTGGTGCGAAGCCAGTTGTTCTGGCTGTACTCCATCACATTGCAGACCTGGAAGGTCCTGATGGGAGTGTAGTGCTCATCCACGCCACTGATCTCCTCCCACTGAAAAAGATGGAGAGAAGGAGAGGTCGAAAGGAGAAACAGAGGGAGACGAGGAGGAGCAACAGACAAGAGACACAAAACCAAATACAGAAAAAAAACAAGGAGAGATGAAACAGTGAAAGAAGAATAGTTTGAAGGAAAGGTGGAACGAAGGTAGAGAAGGAAAAGTAAATGGATAGAGGTAAAGGTTTGAGGTCAGAAGACAAGAAATATTGAGGAGGAAGAAATAGAAAAGTGGAGTTTGGAGCCAGAGAAGGAGGAATAAGGGAAAAGGAGGGGAAGATAGCAGAGAAAAAAAATAAAGTTATCTCCACCCTGTAAGCTTTTAGAGATGAATTATTAAGATCCAGATTCACTCTTGTTGAATACTAAGCATCTAATAAACACTTAAGGGTGAAAAATCACACTACCAGATTTCTTGTAAATTGCTCAAATTAATTAAAAGCAAACTTGCTGCCTTAGCCAAATTTTCTAGATTAGGACCCTGTGAAAATATCTCTGAGAAAAAGCATAAAGAGTGATTTCCCATTTCAATCTTTCTAAATGTGTGTGAAGCTGCTTAATTAATGTTAAATATTAACAAAATCTCATAGTGTTTTTTTCCACCCTTACACTAATATGTTTTTTTCTCTAAAAGTGAGGACTTTCAAGCTGTAGTCTTTGTTATTTGCATCACAGTACTACTGCTACTGAAGGAAACGTGCTGAATCCACTAGAAAACAAAAGAAGCTACGACGTATAGACAGATGTGAGTGTATACCAGGAACGTTTGTGTCTATCTTACATTTTCCCTCCACTGGGAGAAAGCAAAGAGAGAGGAGAGGAGAAAAAGAAAGCGGGGTCATTTCTTTTGAAATCAACACAGCGGGAAGACTCATTGATCATGCACGTTGGCTTTGCTGTCCTTGCAAATCAACAGTGAACCAGAGCGATGATGAATGGATAAACACCTGAAACAGTGGCCTCATGGAGGTTAAAATGACATTAGAAGGAATGGGTGTAAATGTGTAAATGGATGCTTTGTCTATTGTTTCTCTCTCCGTGAAATTCAAAATGGGCGTGTGCCTGAATGAGCAATGCTTTAGAGGCAGCGAGTTGCAGAGAAAAAGACTTTCTTGGTAACTGGAAGCTAAATTATTGCTACTTTTACTCAAGTATTAATGGAAACAGGAACCGGCACATATATGTACATTCAAGTAGGGCTCATGTGAAGTGTTTAAAACCTCATAGCAGGCAAACTCAGCAGGTGCCGTGAGCCCAGGCAGAGACATTAATGGCGAGCTTAGAAAATGTTGGCTTTCTATTACATGTTTTTGTGTGTGTGTGTGTGTGTGTGTGTGTGTGTGTGTGTGTAGCATATGTCAGATGTTTTTAAGGAGCTCTCAGGCTGAAAGATGGTCACTTGCTTTTCATCTCACAGTAGAGTTAATAAAAACACCCGAGGGAGAATGAGGAAGAGGGAGAGAGAAAATGTATATAGATAAAAAATAAAATAAAACAGGGAGAGATAAAGTGAAAAGAAAACTGAACGAAGAGATTGCATCGGTGTTTAGTCTCCCCGTCATGCTTTCTTTGGCTTCACCTCATTCATCAGACTAAAGTCCAAGCTCTCTATTGGTGTAACAATAACAGGGAAACACAGGGCTAAATATAGAGAGGTGAATCTAAACTTAACATTTCACCTCACTTTACTCAAAGGTACAACAGCTTGGATTTAAATACAAACTGCTTGAAATACAAGTATAAAAATGATGTGATGACATGTAGAAATGTATGCTGACAGACTTCGATAAAACAGAAAGCAAAGGGAAGACGAGAACGGCCACTATGATTAGTGAGTGTGTTGACATTATGTTTGAAAGGACAATGTACTTACTTGAACTTAATGAGAAGAAATCATCTGACTATGCTTCAGCAATATGTACAATAAGAGATTTTTTCTTTATTTCATAATTTTTTTCTTCTTTTCTGCAAATGTAGCGTAACACTGCAGAAGTTTTACTTGTTATATGCACACAAAAAAACACAAGTTCACACTCTGTCCCAAAATATATGAAAATAAGCCACTTGTGTTATTAAAGGTGATGATAAAAAATATATTATGTTGCTTTTTTGTGTATTTTTGTGTATTTAGTCTCTATATCCAGATGTCTGATTGAGCTGAAGGTTATATGTCATATCTACAAATATTAAACAAACTGGACTCAATCTAAAGACTCTGATGGATATCTGCTTTCAATGTAAGCTGAGTTTTACATGCACAAAGGGTTAATAGTATGCTAAATTAAATTAAAGATAATTTACCCTCTTTATCCTCAATTAAATGTCTGACTTCCTGCAGTATGAAGTTGTGCCACCAGCAGAGTAATTCCCATGGTGAATGTGTGAAACTGTACGTCAACCAGGATAAATAAAGGTCTAAAGTGAGCGGTCACCCCTTGTTTGTCCCCAGGGGGACGTAAGTCACCTCCTTTTGTCCTCTAATTGATATATAACAACACTAGGACCCAACACCAGTCCTTTTGACCTCTGACCCCGACCCCTGATGGTCACAGCTGGGGCACAGTTTAGCGTGATCTTGCCCCTGGCTTCTCTGATCTTTGCTGTAGGTGAGGTGGCTAAAGGGACAGTAAAATGGACTGTGGTAACTTGATCTGCTCAAGACATAACTACGGCAACAGGCACGTCTCAGAGTCACCGAGTCAGCACACTGGTTCACCCACTTCAAAGGCGTTCAGGTCAACGGTAGTTAATGGACCAGTATATGGACCAGTGTAGGGTAACAATGCATTTAGAGCAGGGCTGGTCGAGTTTTAGAAAACATGGCTGGTTGTCTTCTAGTCCAGAGATTTGCAAACATAGTTTTACTGTTGTTTATGTTTCATCATCATCAAAAAAAATCTAAATTAAATTAAATAAAGAGAAAATATCATAAGGAGTCATGTCAATCTTTTTTCTGATTATTGGTGTTTAGTTTTAAAAAACTTAAAAAAAAAATGATGCTTGATGTTATAATAAAAATCAGTTGAGGTTGTAATACATTTCTATTTTTTTATTTCTAATGTTATTATTTATACTTTGTGGACATTATATGACTGGAGACAAACTAAAACAAAGCTGCTATCTTGTGTATTTACAACTGTCCATTACACCTTTACAGCTGCAGAGGGGTGGATTTAAACGCTGGAGGGTTCACAACAGATGCAGAACCAGCTTATGTTCTGGGATCCAAAGAGGTCAGCGGGGTTACGGCCACGACAACTGCAGCATATCAGTTAGAGGACATTTCATCGGGGTACCTCATACCTCGTCTTCCTCCTCCTTCTTCCTGTTTGTGAATTGCTTTGAGCTTTGCCTGGTTAATCCTTGTTTATGTTTTGCTAAAGGACGCACCAGACTGTGTGTATATTCAAACTAGAAGGAAGGTGGCAGCACTATATTATTTCCTTTTAAAGACAACTGTTCAACATGTGTTAAAGCAGAACATCTGTAATACTGTGGGCTGAACTTATTCCACTGATAAGACATCTATTCATCTGTCTTTTGTTTTACGGTTGATCAGGTTTAACATCATAGACTGAGGGGTGTGTTGTACAGTTGGGGTTTATTTCTGGAGTGCATTTCAAAAAGTTAATGTGTTTTCTGGCTGCATACTTGTTGCCAGTCATGAGGGTTTTTCATGAGCTGGTCTCACCCAGAAAAACGTGACACATTTTATACCTCCTCCTCTTCCTCCTCATCTCTACCCGGCTAATCCTTGTTTATGGACGGGCTTTTCCCTGCACTCTCTCTCTTTCTGGGGAACAGGGGGAGCAGTTTATGCTGCTCAGGCTGATTTCGCAGATGGGGTGGATGTGATGCACAGGGGGCTTTAAAAAGCCCATGGGTGACTAAAGAAGTTGGCCCAGTCCAAAATATAAAAAGTCGTGACATTATGTCTACTTACGCCTGAGAATAGGAATGTGAGGTGTTAAAGTGTAAATACTTCATATTATTCTGGACGGTATCATCCATTTTCAGAGCTCAGTTACTTCTTCACGTCAGTCTTCTTCATTGTGATACAATAAGTTCAGTCAATACCTTTGCTACTAGAATTTCTTAAAATAAAATCCAATGTTTAAGCCTAAACATGTAAAAACGATCATTGATTTAAAAATATAGTGAAAGTGTTTTTTTTAATACCTGAAAAGTTGTCTTTTTACAATATGCACTTCACATCAGTGCAGTACACAGAGTTCCTGGCAAAACCCAGCATTGCTGCTGAATTCCCTCTTCCTGTGAAGAATGGACTTCACTTTGTATTTGCCCATTAATTCTATTATGTATGCACAGCCACTGTCTGGGGTGTTGGTTTGTTGCCGAAGAATGCTTTCAAAGCATGCAAGAATGTAATCTTTAACACTCTTTAGTGATGGGCTAAGCCCCCTGGACACTGCTAAGCAATCAGCCTGCCTCCCAGACAGATAACAGTATATCTGGATCACACACACTCAAACACACAGACCCACACTCATCAGTCCAGTCGGTAGCTCCGGAGTGAGCATCCTGGGGAGGCTAAGCTCTTAATTTGTTCTGACCGGAGCACGTTGTGTCTCGGTAGGCCAATAGCCGCGGCCTCTCCATCAATGTGAATGAGTGTTTGTCTGTGTATGTGTGTTTGAGAGGGAGAGAGAGGGCTCAGTGCCACTGCCACATTATGAGAAATCATTTGTGAGTAGCAGTCTCCCAGGGCTCGCTGCTTATCAGAGCGCAGTCAGTGGATGACGTGAGTAATTACAGATGATTCACCTTGAGGACTTGATCATCAGCAATATCTCTCTCTCTGTCTCTTTCCTGTCCTTCCCTCTCTCCTCCTCCTCTCTCTCTCCATCCCTTTTGCCTTTGTGTCTCACGCTCTTTTGATCCTTACTTGTCCTCATGTCTTTCTCTCAGGAATCCTTCTTATTTAAGAATGACATTGGCTCCCATCCTGCCACATCTTTATGAACAGTACGACCACGCACTCCTCCTCTGAACATGTTCAAAGCAAATGACTTGAAGTGAAACAGACATCGCAGTAAAAACTGGGTAAATTCTGCATTCCAGTGTCCAGTGCTGGATAAACTATGCAATATTAGAGAGCATTTTCCTAGTCAGTCACACATGAACAACTTCTATCAGCACAACATCCATCTCTCCCTTCAATTGGTCACGCAATTGTTGTATAGCCTGCAATTGTCTTTGGACTAAATGCATTTTAAACGGCGGGCTGCCTTTTTTCCCTTTGGGTCATTTTTTCATTGTGGTTGAACCTCATGAAGAAAACTCTGAGTTTTCTGATGTTGCCAGTGCTGTATATGGCCGAGGGAAACAAGGTTTGGCAGCTCCACAGAACAAATGACTGGATTACCTTAAGCCACTGCCAAGGAGTAATTCTAACACTTAATAAAGGAAAAACGGGGAAGTGCGTGTGTGCATGTGTGTGTGTGTGTGACAGTGGGCCCCGAGGCACAGTAGTCTAACTAGTTAGTCAAATAAACATTGAGTGAGAGCCCACTTGAGGAGTTTGGTAGCACTAGAGAGACTGATAGCCTGCTGCAATGCTTGTCCAAAAGTATGGGACAATACTGCAGTGTTGATTACCTCCGCCAAGGAGGTTATGTTTTTGCCAGGGTTTGTCAGTTTGTCTGTCTGTTGGTTTCCAAAATAACTCTAAAAGTTAAGGATGGATTTTGATGAAATTTTCAGGGATTGTCCAGATGGGGATAAGGAACAAATGATTAGATTTTGGAAGTGATCCAGATCACCGTCTGGATCCAGGAATTTTTTGAAGGATTCTTTAATATTGGGAGATAGGACCATATGCAAGATTTATGCATATGACTCCACCAAAAATGGTCAAGACACTTTGAAAAAAAATACAGGACAAGTTTCTAACATGGTCTACAATATATCAAAGATTGATCCGGATAAAGGAATAATTTCAGATAATATGATCCAGAATATGAAAAAAATCCATCTTTGAAACTTGCATCAGCATCATCCTCCCAGAAGAGCTGGTGGAAGTGGCTGGAGAGAGGCTGTGTGGGCCTCTGTGCTGAGGCTGCTACCCCCACAACCTGGATCCAGATGAAGTGGGAGACGACGATGGTGATGAAGGCTATGACCTTGGTTGTGCAGCCACCATCATGGTTTATCTAGTCAAATTTAATTCACAGCTGTCATGCACTCAGCTACAACCAGAACTAACAACATGCTAGCTGGCAGCATCCAGCCTAGCCCACATAATCCTCTCACCTACCACCTCAGCAAGTCACCAAGCTTATACAAACATTCCTGATACTCATTATTATTCATTTATGTGCCTGCATCTTGTCCTTTACTCAGTCACCGTTAGAGATGTAGACATGAAGAAGACACAGTAGCGCCTTTCATTAGAGTATCACACACATCAAAACCAGAACATCTGGAAACCCACAGCAGCTCTGTGTGACAGCTGTGTATGAAAATGCACATATAAAACAGAAAGAGAGGTTTAAGTCACACACTCCTCACTGTTCTGATCTTACCTTTCCAGACCGTTCTCCATCTGCTCGGCCTTCACCACGACTGCAACCCAGAGCCTCAGCAGCATATGTCAGTGTTTGGATGGAAGAGCTGAGCTGAGATCGTTAGGTCCGCCTTTCATCTGGTCCTTTGATGAGCCTGGTAGCACTGCAGCTGTGGATGAAAAGATACAGAGCACACAGCATTACTCCTGCATGAAAAGAAATCTTATTGTATCAGGTCATTAAAGTTCACTTTGGTTATTTATTTTGTTTTCTTTTTTCTTTTTTTTAAATTAAAATTATTTAGATGGTTTCAATTCAATTCAACAGCTTCTGATCACAGTGCACAAACCAGCAGACTCACACTCCTGATTCACAAGCCAGGAGTTTGTTATTTAAATGTAACTATATTTTTTCTAGTCAGAAGTGACCATATTTAGATATGAATGGAGAAAATAGGAGACAGGTCTGACCCTTGAACCTGAGGTCACTGTCCAATGTGGATGAGACTCAAGTTTCAAGGTTCTCAAGTCGGACACTCTGTCAATCAACCTAACCCCGCCCCTAACTCCTCCCCTTCTCTCAGCCTACTTTCTCCTTCATTATAAATGATTTTCAAATGGACCACCAGAGAAGAAGAGTTGGCTTCATCTAATGACATCAC
>OOFC01014995.1:3263-19765 GCA_900323345.1 Pseudochromis fuscus
GTCACCGCGGTTCTCCACCTTCAGCTGGGTGGAGGCGGTCTCTATGGCGACCTGAGACATGGTTTCCATGGCGGTCTTCTTCTGGCGGGTGGCCTTCTTCTTGGGGGCCATTGTCTGACTATCGACAATGTTTCTTTTCTTGCTTTTAGTCTCAGTTTACTTTAATAAATGAGTTTACTTTACAAAGCACTTCCTAAGTGACTTATTTTTACAATAAATACCAAAGGTCTGTGTCTTTGTCTGGTAGCTTCAGTGATGAGAGTAATGTAGGATTTTGTTGGTGGTTTCAGTTTAACACAGCACACAGCACCTGCAAAAAATAAAAATAAACAGAGATGGAGATAAAGATTTAATTATTATCTATTGTAGAAGAAAAACACAAAATGAAAACACAAATAAGGCCTCATTAAAATCCAGTTTTTATGTGTAACTGCACCAACAAGATTTTAAATGACACACACTAAAAATGTTGTGTTGTTTTAACGTAGAACTGGGTCAGTATTGGACTGACTATATGTTCATTTAACCCAGTGAGATGAGTTGTTTTTATCCACCATTTTTTTGTTTTTCTCAATATTTTGTCATATTTATGCAAACTTTTGTTGTTGTTTTTTTATCCAAATCTCAGTTTTTATGCAATATTTTGTTGTTTTTAGGCCACAATTTATTTTTACTCCAAATTATTTAGTTGCTTTTATGCAACATTTTGTTGTTTTTACCCAACATGATGAGGAGCGGATTGAGTACTTATATTTTAAAGCTTCTTGATACATTTTCTAACTTAGTTTCCTTCGACACAGTGTTAATCCAAAGACAAAACTTCAAAAGAATCTTTATTTCTCTATTAAATGATACACTCCTGATAAACATCACGTGTGGAAAACATCTGACTTGAAGTCACTGTATTGTTTCATGGTCACTGAAGGACACATCAATCCCACCGACAGAGGGACATCACTCTGCTAATCTCTGATGAATAACAACAAACACCGACTGAGGATCTCCACCTTTTCTAAATCCACCTCCAGATCATCACAGGACAAACTGCGTGTCCCTGTGAAGGACAGGTGCAGGTGTCCTTTGTGAGGACGTCCAGATATGAGGCTCAGCTCAGGGTCTGAGAGTCTGTGGTTTGTAGCGGCATTCACCACTGCACCTCTCACACTGTGTATCCCGCCCACAGAGCAACTGGAGAATCTTATTCACGCTCGCAATGAGCCGAGGTCGGCAAACTGCAGCACAGCGAGACAGAGACGGTGTGCGGGGTTATCAGGGGCAAACAGCTTAATTTAGGACCAATATCAAAAGGTGAATTCAAATAAAAACTAAATATAAAATGATAAAAAAATAACATTAAAATGGACAATATGACGTGTGGTTTAGGTTCAAGAAAAGCAACAGAAACACTGAAATGTGTTTTCTTTGGTTTGTGTCTGATGTGAATAATGTTGTTTTAGCAGAACAGCAGAAGCTGCAGCAGGATGATGATGACTCCTAAACTAGTTTTCATTTGTATTGAGAGAGAAAACAAAAGACATTTGGTTTGTGGAGGATCTTTAAAGTGATGTGGACACGAGCCGACAGCGTGGTGATAAACACAGACGGTGATCTTTGTTCCTGGCTCACAGTTTGTTGATAATGAGCTGAGCCAAGTTCAGAGATGATCTCAGTGTTGTGCTATGGTGGGAATTAAAAGTAACTGCAGAGTCAGTTAAGTAAATATGATCTCTCTCATCTTAATATCAGCAAAAAATATGTGAAAAAAGATTGTTCTGTTTTAGGAAAACTATTTATAGACGTGATGGATTCACAGCTCTGAGGATGACAACATAGCTCTGCATCTTGCATCTTTAAGGGGAAAATGGTACAGATAAAACCTCCTAATCCATCAGATGACCCTCTGATTTTTATCACTGTTAGGTCAAAATTAGATCTTTTCTTCAAATTGAAATTTAAATTCTGTTTTGTGCAAAGGAACTAAAATGGTAAACGTTATATCTCTGCAGCATTGTCATTGTAATCATTTCAATTTAGTGCATGGGTTTTAGAGACCACCTCACAAAAACCCTCCATGTGTTGTTTTATTGTTCTAACCTTTTTAATGGACGTATAGATAAAAATGAAAGAGAAGTGACAGAGGTTTAAGCCACAGTCCACACAGGGAGGGGATGGGGTAGATGAACGGGTCAACAACCCATGTAACCATGGCAACGTACAAACAACCTTCATCATTCCTGAAATCTGACCAACAAACAGAGCAGCTGTACTATAGTTCCTTCCACCAGCAGGGGGCGCTGCTCTCAATTGGTGTGCTATAGCAGGGGTCCCCAACCTTTTTTGCACCACGGACTGGTTTAATGTGGGCATTATGTTCACGGACCGGCCTTCAATGTGCAGCAGATAAATACAGCAACATAAAATAATACGACCGGCTTAAAAAAAACAAGTGTTTCCGCTTTGCAAAGACGCTCTCCAAAGACTTTTGTTTTTGACTCATTTTCGCTAGTTTCCAGACTAACTTTGGGGGTAACGGATCTGATCACGTGACCGAGACACACGTACTGACGTGTCAAGAGGCACAGACGGAAGTTAAGTGAGAGAGAATCCGGTTGTTTTTCAAAATAAAACGTCTTTCAGACTTTGATAATCAATACAACAGAAATTGTATAAATTATTAATTCTTTCTGTGCGGCCCGGGAATAAATGCCTCACGGACAGGTGGTTGGGGACCACTGTGCTATAGCTTATACTCTGATATTTCCTATAATTCATGTGGTTTTAAAGTCCTTTTAACTTTATCCCTTGAAAGGAGTTCACTCTGTTTTATTATATATTCAACCCAGATTAGTATTATTAGTATTTCTTTGTTTGTTTCAACATGTTATACCGTGTCTGAGAGAAATGTTGATTCTGCATAAAGTACACAGTCTTCCACCTGCCATCAGAGGGTCATTTAAATTAATAGCGGTGATGCTGATGATGTGACCCCCGGTGTCACTGCCTCTGAAACAGGATCCCTCAAACCTCTCAGCTAATCAGAATGCGAGCCCGGTTGTAAACGTGTATCCTCGGGGAAAACGTATTCCAACAACAACGACTCCAACACAACTGACCACAGATGCATGTATGATTCACCTCCTCTCCTACTGTGCACCCTAAATAGCCTCTGCTGGCTCCACACATGGGCAGACCGGGGGCTGAAGGCAGGACAGCGCGGGGCAGAGCAGCAGCTGTCGTCGGTGTCATGTGAAGAGGAGGGGTTCACAGTTACAGGCAGTACGGGTCACTTGGGATGTCGCAATACTTCCTGAAACCGATGAAATCGACGACCACGTCCCACCAGACGCTGCAGCGTGAAGACGTTTCAGAGCTGCAGGCCTGTGCCACAGCTTCTGTCAATGTGACTCTCTCGGGGTAATTACCACAGCGGCACCCAGAAAACATGAGGGGAGGTGATACATTCAGTGTCACGGCCAAATGGAGACAAGAAGGGCGAGATGACAATATAATCATAGGTTTAAGCAACCTTAAACAAAAGGAGAAAACAGTGAAACAGCTCAAACTGATTGTAGGAACTGAAGCTGACTAGGTGCTGAATATTACTCTCACATATAAACATGGTATTTAGTTTTACATGCTGCAGTAGTTTTAATGTGGATGCTTGTTTTCCATACAAACTGCTATAGAGGTAATAAGTCCAGTTCATTTTAAATTGTACATAAATATTGATATTTCTTTTTTTTTTTATAGTAGAAAAGGATAATAAACTATAAATTATATTATTAATAAACTAATAAATCTCATTGTCAGTGGATGAAGTGTGCTGTTACTAACAAATAAATACCAAGATGAAGATTTAAAAATTGAATAAATAAGTTTTACAAATAAGGCAGCATGCTAACATTTCCTAAGAGGCACTAAACCATAGACTGTATAGAAATGGACGAAGCAACAGGGGCTCAAAATGTGGAAGTGCAAAAAAAGTGCAATACCACTGATGGCCACTGGATGGTGGCTCCATAAAACTCTGGCTCCACTTTACTTCAATTAAAAAATCCTCATTTTCAATCCTGAAATATTCAGGCAGTGTATTTTTCCACAAGTAATTCTGATGTCATTAGATAAAGTCAACTCTTCTTCAGTGATCTAGGGTTTGAAAAGAGGAAGATTTAGGGGCGTGGTTAGTTTGATTGACAGCTCTATTTTCCATTGAGACTAGAGACCTGAAGTTGAGTCTCATACACTTTGGTCAGTGTCCTCTTGTTCAAGACCCGCCTCCTCACTCCTCCCTTCATATCCAAATATGGTCAATTCTGGCTCCAAACAACCACCATGGCGACATCCAAATAAAATACTCCTGGCTGAGTCCAAAACCAACAGATGACGTCATGATAACTTCTGTACAGTCTATAAAATTATTCATGAAAATGCTCCAGTACCTCCCACCACAGGATAATGTTGTGAAGTGTTGGATTAGATAATGTGTACGAGCTGTAAAATCAACTCTTCAAACAAACTTGGTAACTGAGCGCTTCAGTGTCGTGAGAATAATCTTCGCTCTGAGTGGATCAGCTGCCACAAATATCTGGGACCGAGGTTCGAGCCGGGAGCAGCTGCTCGTCATCATCCACCAAACTGGGAACCAGACCTCAGCCCTCAACCCCCCTCCGAACACCACCATCATTATCAGTGACCGCTACACTGTGACCAACAACAACATCTCCTTTCAAAACAACAGCACTGACGACTCACTGTCTGTCTGGGTGTACATCAGTAATGCAGGTTTTACAGCATTTATGCATCATGTTAATGTCTCCCATCTAAATAATAAAAGAGACAGAGAATTAAATTAAATCAGATTAAGTTTAAATCCCTAATTATTAATTTCCCTACACATCAAAAATGTTGTTTTAATCCAGAGCTGTGTCAATATTGGACTAAATATAAACAGTGTTAAGTTAACCCAGTAAGACTCTTTTTGCCCAATGTTTTGTAGTTTTTACTCAAACTGTCAGTCCAGTATTAACTTAGTTCTGGGTTAAAACACCTAAAATTTTGTAGTGTGTAGGATAACTTTATTGTGTTGGTTTTTTTTTTTCATTTCAGCCTTTGAAGTATTTATGCTGCATGTGGTGTTTGTGTATTTATATTTCTCCTTTTTTCTCACATCAATGAGGAGAAACTTTGAAACTGTAAAAAAGTTTTACTTGTGTTTAAATGGAGCAGTGGAAATTTATAACTACAGTCTAATTTAATCTAACCCAGTAAACCAACTAAACTAAAATAACTGTCACTATTTTATGTACTGTGTATATTTAGTAAAAAATTACAGGATATTCGTCTTGACACGGATTTAAAATAAAGTGCTCAGTACAGTTCATGTTATACACCACCATATATTTTACTATATATATACTTCATGCTATACTATTCTTATATGAAAATGTAACCAAACTCCAGAAGGTCGCAGATGTCAGATGTTTGTCTGCTGACCCAGATACTCAGCAGATACCTGAGCAAGAAAAAATAAACTTTCTGAAGTATCTCACTGATTTTCAGTTTCAAAGAGACGAGACCAGTTTGTAAATTCACAAAATCCAAAACATTCAGAAGTGCAGCAGCAGTTCTGCGGTTAAATAAAAACTCTTTGGGCTTCAATGCATCAATCAATCCATATGTGTAATAGATGACTGTGAAAGCTATTAATGTATTAATGTAAACATCAGCGGGACAGAAATAGAGGTGAATGACTGCCAGCGGTCAGACGGTTGAAATATCATCTTCACCTCACAGCTTTTGTGGAAGGATTATTTTATTCACATCCTTGACCTTCCTCAGATGCAACCACTGTACCTCTGACTGTGTCTACTGACTCTTAATCCAAGTTTAAAGTCATGTGACAGCAATGAAACTGACTGACAGCATGAACAGAAGATTAGCAGTGCTTGATTGCAAATAAATAAACAAATAAATACTTTTACTTTGTAATTATTGGAGGTAAACTGTGTGTTTTATTTTGAAACCTCGGCCTCAGAGTTGTTGTGAATGAACGTCCTCCTCCAGACATTAAACGGCTTTGTGAGGATTTGTATTTTGTTGTTATGTGAAGCTGCACAATACCACCACAGTCTGTTCATCCTGGTTCTGTTTGTTACTTTGATCACACATTCATTCATGTTCATGGTGTCACAAGCTCTTTTTTCTTTTTAAAGAAAACTGTGTGACTTCTAAAGACATTACACAGTGTACTGCTGAGTTCATACTGAAGTAATCTCATTACATGCTCTGGTACCACCTGTTGCTTGTTAGAAAACTCTGGGTGCAGGTGTATTTTTGAACTAGTTTACTGCTTGCTACACTCTAACACATGCTGTAGATAGAAACCTAAGCACCTTATAAATGGAAATAAACCATCCACTTTACCTCAAGTCACTACTTAATTATCCACCATCTCACTGTAAATAGTAATTATTGTTGCCTGTTGTTTGTCTCGTTCAGGTTCTTTATCTGTTTCACCTTCTACCTGTTGATTACTAATTTGTTTACTGCTGTTGAGAGTTAGCAAACAAAATGTTTTTTTCAGGAGTGACAATAAAAAATATCTTGTGTTTTATTGTATCATATCTTGTCTTGTCTCATTTTGTCTCTCAATCATCTCACTTAACTCTGCAACGCTATAAACAAATTTCTGAAGCAATTTCTTTAAATCACAATCAGAAAAATTGCACAAATCTTAAAATAAATTGGGAAGGGAGGCTGCTTTGTAACAATTCTTCAAAATGATGATACAGTTAACGATGAAACATTAGTTGAACTGGAGCGTGGCTCTGATTTGGAGTCTCTCTGGTCACTTTTAGCTCTGTTCTCTCTGTCTCTGTAGCTGTTCAGCCTCCCACTGTCTGTTATATGCAACTATACTGTATTATATTTGTAGGCTGTTTCTATTATTTTGTCCACCACAGGAACATGTGCAGTATATATAAATACACAGTCACGTGCACAAAACACCACCTCCCCATCACCTCTATCACTTTTCAGCTGAAGCTGGACACCACTGCTTATCTCACGGGGATATTTATAGGTGCTGACCCCCACAACACATATGTGAGTGTGTGTGTGTGTGTGTGTGTGTTTTATAGGGAAGGACTGTAAAAAGAAGGACTAACACCCCCTTCTCGTACAGTAATATCCCAAACAGCAACTGGCAGCTGCTTCACATTGTTTCCATTCAGCAGTTAAATATAAATCTTTGTATAAATTCTACTTAATAATTAATGATGTCATGAGGTGTGTGTTGTTTCATATGTGGTGTGTAGTGCATCAGTGCTTCAGAGTTTTTGGTTCATTTCACTTTACATGAAACATTTGCTGAAACTAAAAGTGCTTCATACCTTGAGTAAGAAGTAAAACAATAAATTAAATGTATTTTACCTCTTTCTCCCGCCTGAGTCCTGCTCTTCTTCCCTTGTTTTCTTTCTCTGCGTCTCTCTTTGTGCTTTCTTTTACCTTCGCTCTGTCTTCCCTGTCGTTGCTCTCTCACAGGTTCCTCTTTGCTTCGACCCTCTGTCCTCCGAGTGCTGTGTGTGTGTGTGCGTGTGAGTGTGTGTTTGTGCGTCAGTATTAGGGTCCCGACCAAACCTGTGACGTACAATCCAACCCACCCCCCGAAAACCTCCAACCTACCATCAGACCCTCCTCTTTCATTTTCCACCTCCAACATCCACCTCCATTTCCAAATAGAGGCTGTCCTCGTCGCCCTCCCCTCCAAAAATATCCCTCAATAGGCCGGCTCTCTCCTCACCCAGTCCCGCCTCGCCTCCCCCCTCCTGTGAGGCCTCGAGGTTTCAGGTTTTAGACTTGGTTTGTCTCATTTAACACCAACAACGCGGCTGGTATTATGATTATGAACCCACATACAGCCATTTAGTTAATAAGACTGAATATAACATTACTCCTTGAATCTGTGTCTCAGTGTGTTTGTTTGTTGAGGTCCTTTGGTTGCAATGGAAGAAAGTTAACACACAGTATCAACACTGTGGGTGTTAAAGTTGCCCTGAAACAATATTTTCCAGAGGATCTATCTTCTGTATGTATTTCTAGCAAAAACTGGCTAGGTAGGCGGGACAAAATGTTTGGAGTGATGTGATTGGACCATTGAAACATGTTACTAGACGACGTTCGTACTATGTGTGATGGACACAGGTCTTAGGCCTGTATGTATGTTCCTGTCTCTGCTTCCTTTTCCAGTTTCCCTCCTTGGTGGTCTGGCCCCTCCCACCTCGTTGAGTGATTGGCATCACCTGCATGGGGCCCTATATAAGCTGCCAAATTCAAGATGGCGCTCTCTTGCTCCGGCTCTGGCTCCTGTGCTCCAGCTGCCTCTTCTTCCTCCAATCTGGGTTTTGGTTTGATTATGTTTAGTTTGATTTTGTGTTGGTTTATTTTTACATTCGGGTTGAAGTTAGCACCCATGCCACAGCAGACAACACCCTCACCTCACCACTGATAACTGACCTGATTATTAGTTTTGTGTCAGTTAACCTTTGTGTTAATAAAATATCATTTAAAAAGCTGTAGCTGCTTGGATCTCCCTGTTTGTTGTGTCCTTTTAACCAGCTGGACATGACTTGTGCATTAATACTCTTTCACCAAACTACTGCTTAAGCTGCTACTACTCTGTTTTCTGGTGGGATCTGAACTGTGACACTAACAGCAGATTGATTGACAGGTGCGATACTATTGGTTGACATTACAAAAAGTAAATGTGATTAAACTTTGATATAAAAATACAAACCAAAGGATTAAAAAGACATGTTTCATCAGGTTGACTGTAAGTGAGTTGGTTTTGTTGGTGGTTTGGAGTCAGAAGTGACCAAATTTGGAAATGAAGGGAGGAGTGAGGAGGTGGATCTGACCCTTGAACATGAGAACACTGCTCAGTGTGTTTGAGACTCGACTTCAGCAATAGTCTCATTAGAGAACAGACCTGTCAATCAAACAAACCACGCCCCTAAATATTCATTTTCTTGAAGCCCTATATCTCCTTAATGATGAAATGATTTTTATATCAGACCACCAGATCACTGAGAAGAAGGGTTGACTTTTCTAATGACACCAGAATGACTTGTGAAGAAAATCTACTGACTGAGTATTTAAGGATTGGAAATGACCATTTTTGTTGGAGCCAGCATCTAGTGGCCATCAAGATTATTGCACTTTTTTGCACTTCGGTCTCATTTTTGAGCCCTGGTTGCTTCGTCCATTTCTAAAACTTCAAACTCCACAGGCTTTGTAAATAAGGTTCAAGAAACAACATCTCAGCAAAACACGCTGAGACACAAACTGGTCCACTTGAAAGTCTGCACACCCAAACACTAGAAAAACAATCTATAGGATTTGCCATACACTGCAGTGACCTGCGTAATGCACAGAGCTGTAAATAAACAAATGGACGATTCAACACAGGAAGCCCCTCTCCTCAGGTGAAGCAGGTTACCTCCACCTGAGAAAGAAGGGACAACAACATGATTTAGAGAGGAGAATGAAACAAGATGGTTTCTCTGTGGTTGTTTGATTATTCCCAGTAGATTAATGTACCCTCATGTGATGGCTGTCATTACAACAGCCAGGAGCACTAACGACCCAACGACCTCGCTAACGATTCCACAGAAGTTAAAAAACCTGTGACTTCTTGTTGTTCACAGTCAGAACTGAGAGGACACGTCTTCAACAAGTCCTGCTGCCTGAGATTCAACCTTATTTGGACATAGAAGGACAAAAGTTTTGGATTATAGTTCTTGGTGAGTAACTCCATCTCTTTAGTAACTTGATTGCTGTTATAAACATTTTAATTAGTGCAGATTTATATTAAAGAACTAAAACAATGTTAAGATAAAATTGCATTAACCAGAGATGCAGACCTGCCACCTTATTGTCTTGTGAAGCAGTAATGGATATCATGATGGTCAGATGGGACAACAGGCGAACAGAAACATAACTACACACAAGTGATTTTCTTTCCTTTTGGTGGCCACCATCTCTTAGCAAAAAATCCAAACTCTCTCTAATGCTTACATGACAGATTATGTACTTTGTCATAAGAAGCTTCCCTTTATGTTATAGAGATTAATCTGTGTAACATATCACACAGATTAATCTGTGTAACATATCACACACATTTTCACATACTAAATTTAAATAGAAAAACTCATATTTGTGATCTTATGTTTAAGTAAACATTAATTTACTCACATTCTGAATGCAATTGAAGTCATATTTGTTATTATTTAATATATAGCCTATACTTTTTTCTTGATCAGTGTTTCAATACTAACTACAAATAGGCTAAACTTTGTTGTATAGTAGGCCTATCTTCTGTGTGTTTTTATGAATGAAATTATTTTTTAAACATTTTACAGTTTTACTTTTCAAAACAGCATATTCGGTACTTTCGCTGACGTCAAATATGGCATACCTCCGTCAGCCGTTGTAATTCCCCTAATGACCGAACTTTTCTTTACCCTTGTATCTATGGAAACGATTAGTAATAAGAATATTAATTAGTTATTTTTCAATTGTTCAGGGTTTATGCTTAGATGTACTCCCGGGTCCTACGTAGCGGAACGTGCGTTTTTACGTGGCTTTCTCCGTCCCTCAGGATGACGTTGTATCCGGGCGACAGGGTGCCAGCAGTAAACATGGCGGAGGAACTGCAGGAAACAGTGGAGAGACTTCAGTCCCGGCTCCTGGAGAATCCGGAGCCTCGAAAGGTAACGACCGACCTGGTCCGCACGGACAGATTTGGTGTTTAGCACCGAGCGGCTCAAGAAACGAGAACAAGGCCTAAAAACGTCACGGAGCGGCGGAGACGTAGGCTACCGAAAGTCGCAACGGTTTTTAAATGCTGCGTTCAGGGACCGCTGGTCGCCTCCGTCTTGTGGATCTCTTTGAAGTAGAAAGAAGGGTCCACCTGCTTCTAGCTTAGATCGTACGTTCTTTTATTGTGTTTGATTATTATTTACATATCGAATGATTTAGCTGTAGGGAAGAAAAAAAACATATAGCAGCATGTGACCATTTAACACAGGAATAAAATTTACGACTTCCTAGAGATTATAAAGAGTAACCCAGAATATAATACATTTTATCATGTTGTTTATTTTAAATTAAATCATTAGTCAGAATTGACATTTCACAGTTAGTGTGCTGACAAATGTTTATCACAGGTTTTTAAACGTCAAAATTAATTTCCCGAATGTCTATTACAGCTATATAGCAGCTAAAATACCCTTATTACCTGAAGCAGGATCCTCTGCTTATTCTGTCCCCTAAAATACAATAACTTCATGATATTTATCACCCAATACGCCATTTATTTTAGTAATTTTTATTGATTTGTTAGGCAAATGTTATTGGGTGAGTAACTGTACAATAGTACAGGCAATATAACATGGGTATTACACATATTTGTTATGTGTCTGGCAAGAAAACGAAGCTTAAACCTAACAATAAGAATAAAATATATCAGTGTATACAATTAAAAGGAATTTAAAAAAATCCAGAAGGACTTGCCGTGCTTTCATTGTGTGCTTCGATTTCTGATATAATTTTTTAATGGTCAGCATTAACGGTGTAACACATTTAAAACGTGATGAGGTATTACCATGCGATTCATATATATATATATATATAAAAAACTACTTTCTGCTACAGTCATGAGTCATGAAATAATAACACAAAATAGTTATAATAAGTGAGTGTGTCAAGTTAAATAAAATAAAAACAGTTAAACTTACTCTATTGTGTAAAGTCTAAATTGCATCCTGTAAAATTATGATTTTTATTTAAAATCGATGAATTGTTGAGCCTCACTTTATACAAGCTACATATTCTATATTCTTTGTCAGATTAATATGTAATTCACTCTTAAATACATTAAAAATAATTTAATGTCAGGATTAAAAAAAAAATCCTAGAGTAATTCGAGCTCACTGTATAGTTTCATAATTTCCGACGGCCTATGAAGGCATCGTGTGAGACGTCACGTTAATTCAGGGCTTTTAACTTGTTATAAACGTACTTATTTAACGCTCGTGTTTAGCTCAAACTAACACTTGTCAGCTTGTTTTTTAATGACTGTTCGCAGGCATTATAGCTCTTATTAACACGTAACACCGAACACCACATAATTTATCTTTTTAACACAACTCGGGGCCAGAGCAGCCGTTAGCCGAGCAGCTAACTACCGTAAAGTGGAGACACAGCGAGCGGCTGCAGGCCTCTATAATGTTCCCCCGAGACACGTTCAATGAACCCACACCAGCGTTGGACATTAAAACGTTTTCTGCCGGTAAAATGACGGGAATTAAAATGATCTAAATAATAACTGACAGTGTCCGGGTTCGCCTTTGTTTACTCCTGGAAGGTAACAAAGCAGCCTTGGTGTGTGTGTGTGTGTGTGTGTTTGTGTGTGTGTGTGTGTGTGTGTGTGTGTGTGTGTGTGTTCAGTAGGTCCGGTAAACACAAATGTCCAGCTTCACAGAAGGAATATTTTTTGATAAAAATGTTAAAGTCAGAGCTCAGGGATTTTACTTCAGCTGTGCCACGTTAGGCCACGACATCATCCAGCCTCTGTGGTGCAGGACTGATTGTTCATGCTCCTGCCTCCACACAGCAGGGACTGCAAGTTTAATTTAATTTACATCGAATATAAACAGAACAGAAAGAGCCTCCCAGCTGTTTGATAACCTCAGAAGCAAATGCATAAAATTAGAGTTGTGTTTGTAAAGAATTTGAGAATATTTTCATGTAAACTGTGGCTGAAGTTGAAACCTGCACATTAAACAATGCTGCGTTGTTTTAACCCTTTAACCCAGAACTGGGTCAGTATCACACTAACTTCATGCTGGGTTCATTTAACCCAGGGAGATGGGTTGGTTTTGTGTGGTGCATGAAATACTGGATAAAAACAACAAAATACTGAGGGAAAACTAGAATATTTTGGGTACAAAAGCAATAAAATTTGGGGTAAAAACAGCAAAGTGTTGGATTGAAAACACAAAAATTTAGGATAAAAACCCTTCTTACTGTGTTAAATTAACCCAGCATGTAGTTGACCCGGTTCTGGGTTAAAACCACCCAGAGTTTTTTAGTGTGTGCAAACAAACTGCTGATTATTAAAATTAACAAGTTACAGTCAGCGTAAAAATGTACACAATGAATTAGACTGATGTGTGATGCCTCCATCCAGTTTTAGTATGTTTATTATATAATAGTTATTGAATGACTCAGCTGTCCCAGGATTTGCTGCAATCAAGTAGTATCAGTGAAATGTACTCGATGTATCCAAACTTCCACTCATGTTGCAGAAACAGTTCTTTCAGTCTCCTGTTATTGAGAGCACAGTGTACTGTTGCCTTATATTGTCTAGTTTTATCAACTACAAATAGTAAAGAGCTTCTTTTGAAGTGTGTTTTGGTAAGAGAATTTGAATGTGATAAGTAAAGCTACAAATTAGATATGTTCTCTCAGGATGGCATCATGTTACTGAGCCTTTTTGCATTACGTTGCAACCTCTTCAGCATAACCTCTGACCCATAGAGACAGACTGAGCTGTATTATAATACAGTGTCATCATTTATAGAAGACTGTGGTTGGTGTAACAGTGTCTGTGCACCCTGAGTCGTGTCTGCCAGGCACAATTCTCCACCTTTGCAGTTAGAAAGTAAACTGTTAAGGTTTTGGTTGTGACAGATTCATTTTTTAAAGTCGTAACATAGACTACATGCAAAGTGAAGCTACTGTATTCCTGAGCGTCGGTGGCGTGTTGGCGACACATCTGTCGTAGAAGCTCTGCAGGTGAAAGTCCAAACAAATAACCATATATCCAACCTGAGCTTCACCCATCTGCAGCAGTGCTCACAAACAGCAGCGGGATACTGAAGGCAAATACAGCCTTTTGTTAAATCAACACATCACGTAAAGAGTGTCATCATGTTTCCTTTATGTGTTTTCTGCACAATGTTCCATTTAACCTGCAGTGATTGTAACTGGACTGGAACAACGCAGCCATTGTTGGTATGGATCAGAAGGAATGCAGAATTTACTGCGAGACAAAAATGATTCAGAAACAAATCCCCCGCTGTGAACTTTCCTCGCCTCCATCTTGTCTCCCAGTCCATAATAATTTTACCAAAACCTGTCAAACCAAAACAACTGTTATAGCTGGAAAACTGTAGGTTTAAATTAAACCAGAGTAACACTACTACTTATTTTATCATAGTTGGATATTGGTATTTTCTATTTATTGTATTTAATTTCATGTCATATATCTTGAATGTATGCAGCTGGAAAACTCTAATTTCTCTTGGTTAACTTTGCTTCGAGTTAGTGAAACTCTGACTTTAATACCAGAGTTTCACAGGGGATTTTTCTAAATCAGGGGCCACATTTTACACAAAGAGGTCAAGCAGATGTTCAGCGTTAATGATCCTTGTCCTGTTTAAGTTTTATATCCATTTCATACCAAGTTAATGTCACTCTGCATTTGTTGTAATTACTTTTTCCAACGTACGAGTACGATTCTCAGTCACATTCTGCATTTTAAAGTTGTAATCATTCATTTATCTTCCCTTTTAAATGCATCACTACAGTTACAACAGATGTTTGAAGTGTCTCAGTCTGTGACGATCACACATCTGTACAGATCCAATCAATAAAGTCTTGATCAGAGGATCCAGAGCCTCATGTTTCTTCTTGATGCTAATGTTGTTTCTCTTTTGTTTTCCCAGGTTCTGAAGACTCTCAAACGACTGGGGGAACTTCCAATGACTGTGGACATACTGGTGGTAAGAATGTATTGATTCACTTCTTATGAACTGGAAGATATACTGATACAAAAAGAGAAAGTAATACTACTGTGGCCTGTGTGACAAAGACATTAACCATGACTGTATTGCAATCATTTAGTATTAAGAAGTAAGAAGCAGTGGGCTGTTTTTACCCTCTAATGTGTTGGTTGTTTTTACCCTGCATTGGGTTAAAACAATATAATGTTGGTAAAAACAACAAGGATGGCTGAAGTATAAAACACAAAATGCTTGCAAAAAAAAATTAAAATACGGGGTGAAAACCACAAAATACCCCGTATAAATAAAAACCTCAAAATGCGTGGCCAAAGTTAGAAAATGGTGGGTAAATGTAATCAAATATTGAGTAAAACCTACAAGTTATTGGTAAGAACCACACAATGCTGGCTAAGAATAGTAAGATACTGAATAAAAACAATGAAATGTTGAGTGAAAATGACCTAGCTTCCTGGGTCATATTAACCCAGAATGTAGTCAGTCCAGTACTGATCCAGTTCTGGGTTCAAACAGCCCAGCATGTTTTCAGTGCAGTTCTCAGGAGTGAACCTGTTGCACTTAGAAGAGAACTGCATCGCTGACTCAGCAGTTTTCTGCAGCGCTTCAGCACGTTTCTGATAAATCAAATGACTCGCCTGAAGCTGCCAACCATACGACAGCAGCTGTAAAACAGAAGTATGCATGTGCAGGCTCGGGGTCAGACACTGGTCATGTGATATGTGCTGACAGTAAGACTTGTTGGTTAATATCTATGATCTTTTCCTCTTCTTCTCTCCCTGTTGTAGGAAACTGGAGTGGGGAAGACTGTGAACTCTTTTAGGAAACATGAAGCAGCTGGAGAGATGGCGAAAGGCCTCGTGGCCAAATGGAAGAAACTGGTTCCTCAGTCTGCAGACAGGTAGATTCTGCCTCGACATGTAGACGAGTGGAGCGGCCTGAGCTTCATCTCTCTGTATTTACTCTGCAACCATCATTTAAAATGGAGACGTTCCAGTCCACAAGATCCAGATACTTTAATACATTGTACAGTTTTCGAGTACCTCAGTTAGGTAACAGTTAGGTAAAATAAAACGAGAAGATGGCGACTTGCAAATGAGCACGAACGAAACAAAATTCAAGAAAAGCAGCAGCTTTCAGTCCGGCATTGATGAGCAGGCTCCACCCCCTGAGGAAGACTGTGAGGTCTGCTTGTGAGGTCTGTAGTAAATCATAAATTTGTATCTGTCTTCCTCCCTCAGATCAAACAGCCACGCCAAAGACGCAAGGTCACACACACACTCTCGAGGTCATGAGTCGGGCGGCGGCCACAGACGTCCCAGAGAGCCCTCCCCGGAGGAACAGCAGTCCTACATGGAGGAGGAGGAAGCAGAGGAGGAGGAGGAGGAGGAGGAAGAGGAGAGAGGCTACCACACCAACTACTCGCCCTCGCCTCCTCATCATAACCAGTACAGCCCGCCACAGCGAGGGGGATACCAGTCAGACGAATACGAAAGCCCCGAACCCGAACCAGAGCCCAGCCCTCCTCCTCTTCCCCCTCCCCCTCGCAAAGAAGTCCGCCACGCCAAACCAAACAAAGAGCCCGGCAAGAACCACCATCACCACCACCACAGCGAGCGGAACCGGGAGGAGGAGCGGCGG
>OOFC01014998.1:5255-15938 GCA_900323345.1 Pseudochromis fuscus
GGCACGGCGCTTGCTAGCTTGTAAAAAGCCAACAAGCATTGTGCCGCCGATACATGAGCCACACCGGTGTTTAAGTTCAAAGCGTCGGAAAAAAGTAGCGGCTTATAGTCTGGAAAATACGGTAAGTGTTTTTATACTGCTTCTGGGTAAGGCTAATTTTCCACATGGGTTCATTTACCATTTGGTTTGAGCTGTTACTACTGTTTGCATAACAAAGTGTTTTTATACAGCTAACATGTATTTTCTTTTATGTTTTTATAATTATATTTGTAGATTATAAAGTGTTCTGGAGGTTGCCCCTTGTTAAGACCATTGAGGGTTTTTGGTCCATCACACTCCTCAAATGAAATATGTATATTTCTCTACTAGGCTAGGTGAAATGAAATAAATCTAAATCTAACCAAATGGGAATCAACACACACCAATGTTCATCATGCCAAAACCAGAACGAAACAGAGGACCAAAATCCAAACAGGCATGAACTCACAGGACACAAAGGATTCAACCAACAAGATTTAACCTTTTAACACTGAATGTATCACTGATTGCACAGGCTTCTGGATTACTGTAGTTACGTCAGGGTTTGCACAATCGGAAAAATCCCAACGGTTCCTGAGAGCTGAGATGTTGCACTTGCATCTTTCTCAGAAGCAAAACAGCTGATTTACTATATACTACACGTTGTTAGAGTGTAATGACAGTGATGATGAAGCAAGAAGAACAGAACAGATTTTGATTTTAGAGTTTTAGTGAACAAAAACACTGCAACTGCACATGAATGTTTGATTTTGCGTGTTGAATTTGAATTTGTAATCAAAATAAGTATAAAAAGTCCAGGAGGAAACTTGCAGGCTCGGGTGTTAAAGGGTTAAAAACAAACTGGCACCAGGAAGAGGAGGAGGACTGACTGTAAACAGAAGAGAGAGCACAGCACAGGTTACTCATGGTTAGTAACTAATTACAAGTACTAGTTACTTCTGCCAAAAAGTTACTCAATTACTAACAATTCAATTCAAATAATAATAATTCAATTTCTTTTTTACACAGATATTATAAAAGTAACTAATTAAGAAAAGTAATTTTTGGATCAGTTTTTGTTACTTCAGTTGATATTTCAGTTTAAATGCACATCACTGCTGATCTCAGCTCTACAGTCCACCTGCAGTTAAACATTTACATTCACTGTATTTACTAACAAATAACTTAATACACCAAAATATCAATGTTCATTTCATTTATATGAATTAATGTATAATGAATGTAATTTGTAATGTGAATATTAATGTCTTGGGATTTTTAGATTTGGACTTTTACTACATTTCCAAAATAAAAGCATGCATACACTGCGACCAGATGCAGCAACACTGAATAAGGCTTCACATTAAAACAGAAATGATGCTGCTACTCCTCACTGTTAATGTTTGAGTTGACGAAAACAGATTTTATCTTAGTTCTTGTCTGAAAATGTTACTTTTATTTAGTTTTGGAAATTCTTTTCTTTTTTGTTTAATAAAATCAACACTGGTTTTCCCAAGAAACATATGAGTTTGTTGTATTTGATGCACAGAAAGTCTCTTTAAGAATTCAGCACCTGCACATACCTTGATAAAATATTTATTCATGCAGCTTTAGGGTTATGGAGGGATCACATACTCAACCAATGCAGGCACACTGTAAAATAAGTTCAAATATTATCAGCCCAGCAGCAGCAGTAGTAAAGCACTATGGTAAATTCATAGACTCCATATAGAAATGGATGAAGCAAGTATGACATCACCCAATTTGTGGACTCCTGTTTTGAAGCCAAGAGATGGAGCCAGAAACTGACCATATTTGTAGATAATGGAAGGAGTGAGGAGGCGGGTCTGACCTTTGAACCTGAGATCTCTGCCCAATGTGTATGAGACTGGACTTGTAGATTCAGCTAACCCCGCCCCTAAATCATTCTTTTTTTAAAGCCTAAAATCTACTGATTTATTTATTTCTATTTTTTTAAATTATTCCTAATGACATCAGTATTTTGGTCTGTCTGTACTTCAGCTTCCAGCATCCTCTGCCTCCCTCTGTACCTCAGCATCCAGCAACCTCCACCTCCCTCCGTACCTCAGCATCCAGCAACCTCCACCTCCCTCCGTACCTCAGCATCCAGCATCCTCCACCTCCCTCCGTACCTCAGCATCCAGCATCCTCCACCTCCCTCCGTACCTCAGCATCCAGCATCCTCCACCTCCCTCTGTACCTCAGCACCCAGCATCCTCCACCTCCCTCTGTACCTCAGCTTCCAGCATCCTCCACCTCCCTCTGTACCTCAGCTTCCAGCATCCTCCTCCTCTCTCTGTACCTCACCTTCCAGCATCCTCTGTTACAGTTACATTCAGATGTTGTTTCCCTGCCACTCCCCTCTCTCCATTTCTCCCCATTATGTTGCCATTTAATGTGACAAGCCTTTTCCTAGAATAATGAAAGTTACAGCATGCCTCGCTCCCCACTACTACACTTGTTAAACACAGTGTTATCTCTGCTGTGTGTGTGTGTGTGTGTGTGTGTGTGTGTGTGTGTGTGTGTGTGTGTGGAGGCTGACATGCACAGATCTGTGCCCCCTCAGCTATTTTAAATGATAGCGTGACTCATAATCCTCGTACACGCCCTGAATATGAATTACAGGCACACACGTTATCTCAAGTCCTTTACACAGAGAATTAGTTGGACTCACTTTGAATGAAAAGTGTGTTAATGCCTGAGGATTACAGCAGCCTTCTTTTTTTTGCTTAAGGACATTTTTTTGTGAGCAAGACAGACGTTTGTGATTATGGTTGGACAAGATATTGTTCAAAAAAATTTTTTTAAATGATCTCTGAGGTACCTGAGGGCAAATGTTGTTGGTGTGCCAAAGCTTTTTATCCAGAGAATATAAAGCCTGAAGAAATAGAAGTGAAGAATGATGCAGTGTTCAGCAGGGATCCTGTTTTGTGGATGGATGAGCATCTCACAAACAAAGCTCTACTTTCAAAATCTTACACAACAAAAAGTAAAGAAGCAGAAGCAACAAAACTATCTCAGAGTCAAAGGACTCCTGAGACTGACGCATGAATATGTTTCATATTACTATAATGCATCTGTATGTCAGCAGCAGTTCACTGTTGCTGACATACAGAGCTGCTTCAGGTGGAGTTTCAGCGACTTATTACCTCCGCCAAGGAGGTTATGTTTTTGCCGGCGTTTATCTGTTTGTCTGTCTGTGCGCAAGATAACTCAAAAAGTTATGGACGAATTTGATGAAATTTTCAGGATATGTTGGAAGTGGGAAAAGGAAGAACTGATTTCATTTTGGGGGTGATCTGCATCACCGTCTGGATCCAGGAATTTTTTTAAGGATTCTAGTCACAAAGTCTCTCCTCAAAGGCGTCCATCTTGATATGCTAGCGCCAGCGCAGTGCAGTTGCTTGTATTGATTTTGACACATGCGCAGTTGCTCGCGCCCTTCGCCATTTTTGGAGCTGTACGCGGACGCCTCTGTGCCTGTCCAATCGAGCGCTTCCTGATGTGTTTCATGACATTTACGTGATGCGGACCCTCGTGCACCAACGCGGACATGCGGACGCAGAAAGTATCAATTGGCCTTAACAGTGCTTGGCGGAGGTGTGCGCTCTCAGAGTGCTTTTCTAGTGAACATGAGGGAGATAAATCTGAGCAGCTGTGAGGTGATTAATGGGAGATCTCAGAAGATCATGTTTTGCACCAGCAGAGACATAAAGCCAAGATCTGACAAAGTATTAGATGGATAAACATAACAGCGAACTAAAAAAAAACAATACTAAACTGTATATCCCGTGAGGTTGGATCAAATATCTGCCATGTTTTCATGTAATCCAAGAAATTATCAAGAAGTTCAAACATTTTCAAACATTTAAAGAACACATTTTCTGACATGTTGACTGAAGAAATATTCCAGATTCTGATTCAGATCAGTGTTGAGACCACACTCTGGTCAATTCATTTTCCAACCTCAAAACAAGATAAGACTAGAGGTTTGTAAGGCAGCAGTGCACAGAGCTTTAATATGCTGTGGAAACTCAGTCATTTGTAGTCAATTCAGATTTATTTGTTTAGTGCAAACTGAAAGTGACGTCTCCATCGGACGATCAATACATCAAGCTTTGTTCACTGACAGGTTCAAACTGTGAATCTTAAAGTAATCAATCGCTCCACTGACACAGAAACAAGCCGTTTGGTTTTTGTATCAATGGAACGATCCCAAGATGATTGCAGGTTATTTCACCACAGGGGTCAAGAAGCTTCAGCACCGCAGCAGAGGGTCAGAACATGCACCTTTTGCATGTAGCAGAGATGGTGTGAGGCCTGACATGTGGTCAGAGCGTTGCCCTCTGCAGACAGGGTTAGAGAGATCCTGGTAGACGTGGTAGGACTGCTTGGTGTGTGCAGGTTAGGGAGAGCTGGGGGAAACATCGTTTGTATGGTTTGATCAAACATCTAATGAGGTTTTCTTGTACAGTAGTGAAGCTGCATCCTGGTTGGTGTCCTGTCTGCTCTGTAGCTCCATGTTGAAGAGGTACGCCATGGATGAATGATGAATGTTTAACTGTAGGCTCGTTAATATTGATGATGTTTCAATTCAAATTTGTAGGAAAGAAATTAGTATTGTGCCAACACATTAAGTTTGGCCATATAAAAATCTATGGGTCTACATTGACATATTGATCTTCAATACTGTGTTGGGTCACAACATGACGCGATGATACAACTTGACTTTCTGCACTCACGTGTGATCCACTGTGCTCAACAAAAGTCACATTTACACTAGTACCTCCTCGCCCCACCTCAGTTGCATTTACAATCCTGAGCACAGTCCCTCCTCCGTGTATCTGGCCGTCATTCATGACGTCATCTTCTATGTGACACACAGGTTGGGAAGAAGCAATAGAGGAACAACTGCTGTTTTTAACTCTCGGTCTGTGGCTGTTTTTCACACAGACAAAGACAACCGGCCACTAGCAAGCTAGCTGCTGTTAACAAACTACTGTTACCCTGTAACTATCAGTCCATAAAAAAAATATTTCTTTCAGCAGATATTCTAGTTACAACATGATTGAGTTAACAAAGCAGTGTTACATTGCTAAGTGTGGTATTTATTCAGTTTTGGGAAATCATGATGTCCTTACTGATCGCATATGACGGAGCAGCTCCCTCACTGTAATAATGTTTCAATGGAGGAGCTGATCATGTGCATACAAGTGGTGTTCCTGGTTTTACAGTCTACACTGAGATCCAGAGTCAAAACTGTATTTTCACTCCTCTAATCTTCTACTATCGCTAGTTGTTTCCACCGTCACTCCTCCAGCTCCTGGTGTAGTTGCTGCTTAGTCGGTGCTGAACTAGCACTGGAACCTGTTCGGTGGAAAAGGGGTATCTCCTAGCTGCAGCATGTCGGTGTGGGGGGGCGGGGTTCACTGTGTGTGACTGGCCAATCACAGAGCATAATGAGTGAAGAAAGTAGTTTGTTACCCAATGAGGATTTTCATTTAACACGGATACTGATAATAATAAAAAAAAACTTGTGCCCTCTCCAGCCTCAGCAAAAATGCATTATCCGTAACGAGTACTCGTTTGAACCAAGTATCCGGCTCATCCCTAGTACCCTTAGTACCTGCTCCGACCTGACCGGGTACTTTTTTTTGAACCGCAGGAGAGGACTTACAAAAAGTTGTACCAGGTATTTTTTTGCCAGTGGAAAGTGCCACAACAAAGGTGAGGTGATGTGGTACCAGCGTAAATGCACTAAAGGACTCATCATCTCACAGCTCAAGCAGAAAGTAGAACTTAATGAAATGTTGTGAATGAGACATTTTTCTCATTTTATGCATCTTCCCCCATTATGTTGCATTATAATGTGATAAGAAATTATCACTTTCAAGCATAATGTATCGTGATAGTGATTTTTTTTCTGGTGTGGCAGCAGTATGCTCATGTCCTCAGTCCAGAGAAAATGCACCAAACACCAGTTCAGTTCCTAGTAGGCTCGATACAGAGCTGTCCATATGCTCCTCACACTCTGCTTCTCAACAATTGTCTGACAACAATGTTGGGGATTCAAACTTTTTTCTTCATGGCATCAGACTGTGGTGCTAAAAGCACACAGATGCCGGACAGATTAATGATGGGAAGAGCCTTCAGAAATTAGCCCTGACACGTTAATGGTAATGGGACAGAAAGGGAACTATAAAATTCTCATCCTAGCCCACTATGTAACAATTACAATGACGGTAATGGTGCCGTAAAGTGCAGTGGTAATTGGGATAATGGTTGGGGGAGATGTGGCTTGATAACACCATCCATAATGTATCTGCAACAAATGCAAAGGAGTGAGCTGATGCTAATCTGAAACAATGACGATTCAGAAATAAAATTAACATTATTTTACTGAACGTTGGCCTGATTGATGTGACTGTCACCCAGATACACACAATCCGAAAACAACCCACCAGGTAATCACACGCGTGGAGGACAAGTTAATGTGCAACACTTCCTGTTATATTAGTTTTACACTTTCTGTGCATCACTCTTATTTTCTTTTCATTACCACCGGTCACTTGGTGTCTAAACACCTTCTGCTCACAGGGGAGATGATGGGACTCATTACACATCCTGAGACAACAATATACACACACCCACACACATTTGGCTCACAGTAAAAAATACTCATTTCTACTCTGTTTTTCTGTGGAGCAATTTACACATACTTCTGTTGTCCTTGGTTTAATCTTACTTGCTATATGCATATTAAGTGCCTCCGGTCGTGAAGTGTTTACATATTCACATAAATAAAGCGTCTGATTGTCGTCCTGGCAGAGCTGGAAACAATCTCACAGAATGTAAAGTGATCTCCACACCAACAGGGATCCTTCCAGGAGCTGTTTGTTTTCCAGTCACGACAAGATGCTCACCTGTGTCACATGACGTGTGTAGAATCAAATCAAACTTTATTTATAAAGTGCTTTTCATACCAAAGAAAGAAACACAAAGTGCTTTACATATTAAAAACAATACCTCGTACTCGATCCTCACCCAACCACCCGACCCCCACACCTAAGGTTGCCTGCTCCCTGAAAAAAAAAAAGGGACTCTATAAGGGAAATATTTTTGTGTGTGTGAAGAGAATTTTAAATACAGGACAAACATTTTCAGGTCAATACAGCACACGTAACTTTATTTTTAAATATGGGACGATTGCGTTTTACAAGGGTTTGATCCCCAGCTCCTCCTGTCCACATGTCTAAGTGTCCTTGGGCAAGACAATGAACCCTAAGTTGCTCCCAATGGTGGCTAGCACCTTGCATGGCAGCTCTGTAGCCATTGGTGTGTGAGTGTGTGTGTGTGTGAATGGGTGAATGAGGGGCCTTGTAAAGTGCTTTGGGACCTAGCTAAGGTCAAGGGAGCGCTATATAAATGTACTCCATTTACCATTCAAACATAACATCATGCTAACAGGAATTGAAAGTAAACACAGGAAACCTGTGCTGAACATGGACCCTACTACTACATACTACTACACTTGCAGCTTTCCCTGTTTAAACCAATGAGCGGTGATTGCTCCCACGTCTTTGGGGTCATCAAGTGGGAAACCATTCCTTCAGCGGTATGGCTAATGTAAGGGCTTTTTAAAGATGACCTGAAACACAAAATGTTTTTCAAATCCTTTGAAATCACATCACTGGTTGTATTTGATATCACTTGCTTGATGTCAGACGATGTGAAAAAAAATAAAGATAAACAGAATTGTTGTAATTTTTTTGTCTTTCAAAGTTCAATCACATTTACTTTCTGGTAGATAAAAAAAAATCACCTGACTTTCATCATCTTGTTCAGAACAATTTCAACCAATCGTATCCTTCCATCCACCTGTCAATCAACCTGCTGTTAGCAGCACAGCTCAGATTCCCACCAGGAAACACTGACAGAGTAGCAGCAGCTGTAGCAGTAATCAGTAGTTAGTTCTGTAACAAACTGTGAAGTGTTGGTTGTAATTGAAACATTTGTAACTTTAACTGTAACATCAGAATCCAAACCAACTTGTTACTGAGTGTCATTGAACTTATCTTAGTTCTGTTGCTAGGTGATGATAAAGCAGAGTAAAAGGTTCAAATACAAAGACTCATATTCTCATTATACTGTAAAGCACCGACGGGAAAACAATCTTCTTCTTTTCAATAGTGACCTCTGATTGGTCTTGATCTCAGACTGGATATGTTGGGCATGTTGTGGCAATAATTCCCTATCACCCAGTCTGACAGTGACCATCTCAGCTGATAGAAATACTGTGTATTTGCTAGTTCATTGCATTGATTCATTGTTTTGATTCACACCTGCCTCTGAAGTCCACATATCTTCTCTGAAGGTCACTCAAACAACAAGATACAAGATGTTTGTTAATGAACTCACATGATCATTGCCTCTCGCCGGTTATCCTTCCTTGGACCACTTTTTGTATATGTGCTAACCACCGCGTACCAGGTACACCTGCTGTGGTGGAGTCATTTCGCTTTAGTGCTTGATGAGTGTTGACTTGCTGACAGAAGTATCCAACCCCTTTGACAGCTGCTATTTTCAGAGATAATCAACATTAATTACTTCATCTGTGGTTTTAATGTTGTGGGCGATCAGTAAGTGAATACTAGAGATGAGAAGATTAACCAATACACATGCATGTTGGGAGTGCAGGGGTAGAGCAGCTGAGAGTGAATGCAGTTTTGGTTATCAAGATGCATCAGTTATTAAATGTTTGTAACGATACAATCTGATCCATTTAATAGACTATTGTTTGTGTACACTACAAACTGCAGTATGAGCTCCCTGGGTCCTCTGATACCTGCACGAGGATGAGTGTGAGGAGTAAACTCAGTAAACAAACATGTTGGACAACATATTTGTATACTTCATGAAAGAAATCACTTTCAGCTGCTCACTGGTGAGCCATCTTTCAGCTCAAAATGGTGCAAATTGTTTTTTGTGTCTATTGCACTTATCCTCCTGAGACCCGAGCTTTTGTTTGCCATGCATTTTTAATTTCTCCTCGCTTTTTGGGATTCTTAGGTCCTGATAAGTCTAAAAACTAAGTATCATCTTTGAACAGAGAGTAGTAATAGTAGAGGTAATAATACATGAATTGATGTATTGTGCTTTTGCTACCACTAGAAGGAAGAATAGGGGTGTCCACGGACAAAGATAATACGATTAGATATAGTGTCCACAAATGAGGACGACTGCTTTTTGTTCAGAAATCTGAAGTATACACTGTAGAAAATCTAAAATGTAATGTCCAAGTATGTGGGCGCAGGGTCTCAAGAGGTTAAATATTCCTCTTTATCTTGATGATACTTAAATATATCAGTCATGTTCTGCAATGACTCTGCACTGTAAACCTGAAACAGACACTAAGGCCCAATCTCAATTCTCCCCCTTGGCCCTTTGTCTTCCCCTTGGCCCTACACCTCGCCCCTTCCCCTACGCCTCGGAACAGAGGGCGAAGGCGAAGGGGTATGTTACCAGGCCTTAAAAAGGGACACCCCTCGCTCCGTCTCATAAATATGACGTCATCTTGTAGCGTCCGTTGCTAAGGACTCCTTTCTCTAGTTACGTCGTCATGCCTTCAGAAGCGCAACTTGCTGCTGTCTTTTGATTAACTTTATTCATTCGCCTTTCTTCGTCAAGGCGAAGAATTGTGCGGAGCCGCAGATACCTCCAACGACTGGCTGTCATGGCTGAGGATTTCATGGTATGTTTTGCACTGAATATGCCAATAGTATTCCCCCACATTTTCCGGTAATCAAGCCAAGTAAAAACTGTCAACCTACATTATATTATGAACACTACCCTCGGTGTTTTATAATTATTTTGTGTAAATGCTGTGTCAGCTTTGTTAGATTGTGTTACTGGGTTGTAAAAACAAACAAACAACTACAAAGCTAAACGTCCGACTGTTGGATAAGTAACGATGTATTGTGCGGGGTATGGAAGGTAACTATTATTATTATATTGTCTGAAGTATGGGGGGAGATCGGGGACCATTGTCTATTGGAGATGATACCTGAATAAGTTGGTTTAGGGATGTCTATGTATTTGTCAGTTCAACCTAAACAGTGCCTCTAATGTCAATTACATGTGTGTTTGCAGAGAAGACAGCCAATAAGATATTGTCAGAGGAACTACAATGTCCCCGTTCTCAGACTCTGGCTTGACGTTGAGCAGGAGCTGAAACAAGACTTTCGGTTAAGTCGAAAGGCCATGAACAAGCTCCAGAGACTCCTGCAGAGAGACCAGGACCATGGCTGGGGATCCCAACTTGAGGTGCTGATCTTCACCTACTGGTTGGCTCATGGTCTGTCCTACCATGTTGTGGCCAGTGTCTTTCATGTACCAAAGGCAACAGTTCACAGGGTGGTGCACAGGGTGGCAAATTACATCTGTAAGAACCTGAGCCATGCCATCAGCTTCCCTAAACCACACAATCTCCAACAAATAGGACAGGGATTTGCTAGGCTCTCAGGAACTCCTGCATTTAATTGTGTTGCTGGTGCAATAGATGGCTGCCATATTCGAATCAAACCTCCTCAAAGGTACTACATGGACTACATCAATTACAAGGGGTACCATTCTATAAACATGATG
>OOFC01014999.1:4248-16662 GCA_900323345.1 Pseudochromis fuscus
ATTTATAATTAGTTTTAGTTAATCATAATTTAATTTTAATTTAATTTTAATTTATTTATATATTTTCTTTAATTTATTTTTTTAATTCTTATATACAGTCTGTGTATATATAGTCAGATGGGTCTCAAACTCATGCCATGGAGGGTCAAGTCACAGCAGCTTTTCACTCCAACCACCCCTCCAGCAGCTAATCTCACTGATGAATTCCTTCCCTCAGATTGAAGGAGGTGTTGATCATTAAAATCGCCTGCTTTAGTGACTGGCTAGAAAGAAACCCTGCAGTGTCTCGGGCCTCCAAGGCCACAAGTTTGAGACCCCAGCATACATAGATGCCAACCAGTGGTCCATACTGGAATAACTCTCCCTGGCCCAGTACATCAGTTAGTTTGTGGTATTTTGAATAAACACAAATGTAGGAAACAAACATCCTCCAATTGCCAGTGTAGAATGGGTGACGCTAACAAGGCATCACCCATTGGTTTGTGGATATTTTGAAACCACTTCACAGAGTTTGGTATTTGAACATCACCGTGTTGGGTGTTGGCAGCCAGAAGTGACCATATTTGATATGAAGGGAGGAGTGAGGAGGCGGGTCTGACCCTTGAACCCAAGACTTAAGTTCAGGTCTCATTAGACACTTAACCACGCCCCCAAACATTTCTGTTTTTGAAGACTAATATCTAATTATGATTTTTTTTTTTCAGATGGACCATCAGATCACTGAGCTAATGACATCACAATGACCTTTAGGAGAAATCTTGTATTAATCTAGTATCTAAATCGAGTATTTCTTGATTGAAAATGTTTTTTGGAGCCAGCATCCAGTGGCCATCAGGAGTATTACACATTTTTAATTTCTGCATTGGTGTCTGTCTGCTTTGTCTATTTCTATACAGCTGATGCTTACAATAGAAAAGTGATTGATGCTAATGGAAAGTTAGGCATCAATGGGCCAAAGGAGCCAGTCAGAGAGAAATGTGATGTGTGAATGATTGAGGAATGAGAGCGATGTTGGCAGAGGTGTATTTTCTGTGTTGACTGAGGGGGGTGTAGTAAAAAACAAAATGACTCAAGATAGCAGGGAGCAGGAATATGGAAATAAGAAAGTGGAGGAAGCAGCGATGTCGGGAAACAGGAAATGGACAAAGAAGGTTATTCATTGTTTGTGACTTTGACAAAGGGAAAGGAGTGTGGAGTGAAGTTTGGAGAAATTACAAAAGCAAAGAAACGTTTCCTCCTTGCTGGCAACTTTGTCCTGATACACTGCTGCTAGTCTAGCGTATTCACAAAATTTCAACACTTAAATTAGCCTCTTAAGCAATATAATTATTCTCTGTTGAGGTACACCAAAGTATTAAACCGTTCATTTCAACCAATTATCCTGTGCTTCAACAAAACCACCTTTGTATTTCCCTGTTATGCGCTTCAGCTGCCAGTGTCTGGCTAAATGCTTTATTCCCCACAGTAAAGCCTTTCGAAGCCTATGTGACTGTTTAATGGGCCTGTGTTCGTGTGTTTTTCACTAGTAATGGCACAGTCTCAAGGTCCTGATGTGTTTGAGGGCGTTTAACGATACAAACACTTGACCTGATGTACTCACCAACATTTTTTTGTGGGCACACCAGGGTACACAGCAGATGAGTGCATGATTTGAATGAAGCTATCACGCAAAGAAGAAAGGTTTTGCAGCAGCTTTTGTGTTGTGCTCAGTTAATTGGTTCCACTTCTCTTTTTATCACTCTGGAGATCTCCACTGTTGAAAGGGCCTCCAACAGGATAATTACAGTGTTTGACAGGCCTTCTCTTTGTTACCGACTCTCTCAATGGTTGAGTCATGACATACATTTATAGGAGTGGGATCTTATGCATTCATGTAGAAAGCCACGAGGAAAGGCAACAACAAGTCATAGATAAACACAATCAGGTTTGTGGATGTGCTGTGGCCCTGACTTCCAGACCCACCTCCACGAGGAAGTTTAGCTCACCTAAGCCTCAACACTACATTGCACAAGCATAAATATACACTCTTCATTCAGCAGAGATGTTTGTTGCAGGGGTCTAGTGCATCTTAAAATTTTACTCCATGCAAACACATCCACAAAATCCCACACACACACACACACACACACATGGGCAAGTACACATACATGAGCAGATCTCACATAAAATAAAACTCAAGCAGCTGCCTGAGTTATTTTGAGTCTGGAAGTTGGCTCGTGCCCAGGCGAGGGGTTGGGTGAGGGAAGTTTACGTAGGGTTGGGGTATATGTTTTCATTTTGTTTATGTTGTGTGTCTCAAAAAAGAACGACGCAATCCCTGGGTTGTGCTGGACATGCTGATGTCTGCGCGCTGCCACGTGTCCAGCAAACACACATACATGCACAGGCACCCGTGATGCCAGTTTTCTGCACCTACCACTGATGTGTAGGTAGACTGACAGTGCTTAGCTACTTAATGCTATTTCTAGTGTGTGTTTTTTAATCCATACACACAAATTGACACACAGACTGCATGCACATCTATTTCATTTCATATCAGCTGTTTACAGTGTAATTATCCTTACAATAAAATCTGAAATCATGTGCGTGTCTGTGCGTAAGGCCTCTCCTCGTATCAGAAATATGAGATTAGCATGAGTTACATAGTTGGTCATTTGACTTGTGCGAGGTATGTGTCACTTACCTGTTGGTAGGCAACACTGATACTTTAATAATATGATGTATTGCCTGTTTTTAGCTTACACTTTGAAATAAAACCCAGCGTAGAGTCCATGCTTACTTGGAGCTGATCGGTATGTAACAAGAACAGCATGTTTAAATGAGCCTGGCTTTGAAGGAAAAAGATAATTGGATTCCTTGTTTATAAAAAAAACTGGAGACAGCTTAGTTTAAAAAAAAAAAAACCTTGGTTAATGCAACAACACTGGCAAACATTTAGGCTGCGAAATTTTTTCAGAGCAGGGAAAGGCAACTCCCTATGAAAGGGCACCCAGGAGTGTGAGAAGAAAAACATTCACCCAACACTCAACATGTTCCCGGTTCGAAGGCAGTAAACTGACATTTAAGCTCAGATGGCGATTAAATATCTCGTTACAGTCGTGTGGCACATTGCTGCTGTGTTTTTGCTTTTTGTAACTTGATCAGAAAGTACATAGTAGAGACAGGAAGTGACCATCTTTAAGTCAGACTTTGCGGTTGATGGTCTGCACCTTAACACTTCTGTTTCCTGTTAAGAAAATGATATTACTATAAACCCCTCACTGTGATCAGTATCTTATGTGGCTGCTTGTAATTTTTATTTAACCCCTTCTCACTGTGTTGGCTTTAGTGATATTGCTGTTTATACTGCAGATAATATCTAAAGCCGCTGTTAAACTAGATGCCAAGAAAAATATTTTTAAACACAAATGCTAACTAAAGTAAGATTATTATCGCTGTGAGTACTGATAAGATGGATGAATGTGCCATTTGGTAAAATTGGTCAAGATGTGATGAAATACAGGTATAACAAGTGTATTAGTGGCTTCATCCGTCAGAACTTGTAAGACTTGCTCTGTAGCTGCAGAAATTCACGGCTCTGCGCAAATCCTCTGGACTAATAGATTCTCTCTGTGCAGCTGCCATTGTCACTTACTTGCCTCTGATATTTGCCAAAGATGTTGTGAAGCCAAGAGAGCTAAACCGGCCTCACCTGTCTCCATCTTTCACTGGTCTGTAGTATTTGCCAAAGATCATCTAAAACTGATGGTCGTCATCTTTGGCCAGGCTTGTTATATTCACCGGTAATATCGTAACACCAGGAGAATGCAGCTACAGCTCGTCACACCTGTCTCTGCCTGTCCTTTTCTAGTCTGTTGTTTTTGCCAAAGAAAATACAAATCCCAAGAACTTCAGGGGTCTGTGAAGGTAGCCCATAGATATTCCAAGGCCAAGAACACTGTGTTAAGCTCATCTGTCTCTGTTTTTTCTTCTCTGCTATTTGCCAAATATATCTTACTGTAAGCCAAGAGCGCTCATCTTTAGGCCAGCCAGCATTGTTGAATGATGCCCAAGCGGGCAGCTGGAACAGTATACAGGATCACGTGGACTGATTAAAAGAGCAAAAAAAAAAAAAAGGTGAGCTACGTTTGATATGTGCTGAGTAATTACTGTAAATGAGTTTCGGGGTGTCAAGTCAAGCACAATGAGAACATAAACTATACACTCAGCAGTTTTGTTCCAAATATAATAAACTTCTTGTGATAGTTACAAATGACCATATAATAAATTGCAATTAGCATGTTTTGAAACACAATACACACTTATCTCCCAGATGCAGTTTGAGTTAAGGTTAAACTTTATTGTCCCAGAGGGAAATTTGGCTTAGGGTTGACATGCTGTGAGCTGCATCACACAATTTTCAATACAATACAATACAATACAATAGTTTATACAGTCACACAATAGTGCAAGTAGGACAGTAGTCAGTCTATACCGCATAATTTCAACAATATGGAAAATGGCTATGCTATAACAAGCATTGCAACATCGGCAGTATCATAAGTGCTACAAAAGTAAAAAAGTAAAAGTATTGCACCTGACAATACAACACAAACATAACCTGTTTTTTGTCTTCTCCTGTTGCTCTCACATCAAGTCTACTCTGTTATCAGCTCAGACTGGCCAGGATAAATTCACATTCAGCCAAAATTCTCACTCTGTATTTATTTTTGCTGTAATTTAATGATATAATCAGACACCGTGTCCCGCTCAGGCACTGGGAGTAATACTACAGATCATGTGTATTTTGGAAAACATATACACATATCAATAAGACACAGTTTGCAAAGCATATAAAGTACATATCTAAGCTTTGCAGAGGAAGGATTGTTGTATATATTGTGTGCACTCTCAACCCTCTCTTATATTTCCATAGTCCTGCTTCCTTCCTGGTCATCTGCTGGAATTGCTATAATTTTATAGTGGAACAAAAAGCGGAGAGAATCTCAGGTATTTGCTCAGTATCAGAGCCAGAATCCTTTTACAATCACTGTCATATCACTGTCTCGTATGTTTCTAAGTTTTTTAAGGCATGTGACTCAGTGTCACTCAGAGGACAACTCAAGAGTGTGCATGTGTGTTAAAGAAAAGCCAAAGCAAATGGGTCAGATCAGCAGAAAGTGAAAGTGAGGCACTGATTGCCGCATCCAAAACAAGATGGAATCAATTTAAGAGAAATAAATTTAGATAATCCAGTAAAACTTACATCTTATGAGTGAATCTCTCTGTCTCAGCTTTACTGGCACACGCTGATATCCAGACCTCTTCTCAAAAGACTTAAGGCCAGATGATAAATATGGAAACCACTTCCTGGTCCAGCTGTGGATCACTGTGATGAGCAGGTTGTCTCAGTGCTGAGCCGTGGACCCAGCTGGAGTCTCCTGTCTTTAATATGTCTTTGTTTTTTCTGTTTGATGTATTGTGTTGTTTGTGTTATTGCTGCCTGAAAACAATTTAAAGCAGGCCACACTAAAATAATAAAAAAACAAAAATGTGCTTCCTCCTTTTCTCGCTCAGATTAACTATGTATTTCCTGGGTAGATTTTTGTTAGTCATTGTTGTGCTGCTTGTTTTTCTGGTGAATACACACAATGGTGATGCTGCACAAGTAGTACATCATTTGAGTTTACAGCTCAGCACTGAATAGATCGTACAACTACACCACTAGAACAAAGCTGTAATGCATCCTGTGTGGGGCCCCCTAGAATCATGTGGATGTCCTCATCCACTTTGGGCCCCCCTGTACTATCGGGTACCCCTACAGAGCCCCGGCCTGCACAGGGTTTGCCCCCAAGGCAGAGATTCCTAAACTCCCTCTGCTCAGGACTTGAAAGTAGACTATTTTTTATCAGGAAGTCACTAAAGGGGTTTGGTTGTGTTCAGAAAGACAGCCCAGGGTGTGCTTTGAATATGTTTTACAGCTCTACATTGGCAGTAAATGATGTTGTCTCTGTTTTCTTTTCTTTAGGTTGTATGGTTCGAGTTAAGATTGTCGTCGCGTGTTTGTCAAACAGAGTATGAACAGGTTTCCCACGCTACAAATAGCACACATGGGTTAATTAGTTTATTCAATTATACTTTAAATCTTTTAACCAGCAGTGCCAGTGTTAAGTGTGGAAACCGTCACAAAGTGGTATGGTGGACAATTATAAGGTCAAGAGTCATTATAAAGGTGCTTTTACATCCAGCTTTCTGGGGCGTGGAGGGAGAAAAACACAGTGGAAGTAAACTTGAGTTGTGCTTTATGTGTCTATACCAACATGTGTTCGTCTCTCCTTGTGTCTGTATGTCGTACAGTTTTTACTTCTCGGGCCGTCTGCTGTCAAACAAAGCTGTAAAAGTTTAAATTAGATTTCAAAAGACAACACTAGAGTCCAGTCCTGCCATCTTCTGTTTTATTGCCCCGTTACTCCAGAGACAGTGCAGGCGGCCAGACTAACTTACTGCTACAGACACTGCCATTAAACCCAACAGTTGCATTACAGTAAAGAAAGCGTCTGTCCTCCGCCTTTAAAAAAAATGTATGTTTGCAAGAATGTAATGTTTCATAAGCTGACTTTTATGAACTTTGGAAAACATCTAAAAATGAATACATGCTGTAAAAGTGTTTATGAGTTTTATCACTCTGAATTATATAATGTTTGGTGTGCCACTGGATGTGTGTGTCATAGCAGTAACTTAATATAACCATAGATAAAGTTTACAACACTTTTCTTTTCCACTCCTTGTATTTAGTGTTTAATGGACTCCGTGTCCTCCACTGTCCAAACTCAGTGAAATATATTTGTAGCAGATATATACTCTCACTTCCACCCCTCCTGTTTTGATTTGTACTCACTCTTGTATTCACACACGGTTTCTGTTTACTAGCTAGAAAATCACCGTGTGAAGTGAGTGTTGGTTTAGAGCTAAAGTGTTTCTGCCCTGTTGACCAGCAGACGATAACAAACATTACCTCCTTTCTCCTGCGTTCATATAGTTTAACCTCAAGTGTCTGTTTCCTCTCGTGATCTGCTTTTATGACTCCTTAGGGTCCAGTCCACCATGTATTTTGTTAGAGTTATTGTGCAATGAGGTTACCACAGTCTGAAAATAAATTCTGTAAATCAATCAGATCTCTTGATTATGTGTGGAGAATTTTACTGTAAAATAAGATATGTCTGTAAAATCTACCACACAGTGAGGATATTGACCTAAATGTGAGGGAGCTGGATTAGTAGTGGGTCAGGTCTGTGTGGGGTTCAAACCTTTTTATTCCATCAGATAAACAGACAACAAGGAGCCGTTATTATTGTGTTAAGGATCCCTGTTCATGAAAACCACAGTGGATTTGAACCCCCAGGCTTTTTGTCTAGACATATTGATCCATAGCAGAGAATAATGGCGCATTTACACTGGTAGCTACTAACTTCGCTTCGCCTTGGATCGCTCGGGATCGGCCCCCCTCGGTTGCATTTACATTGCCGAGGATAGTCCCTCCTCCGTGTAGCTGACCATCATTCATGACTTCATCTTTTATGTGATTCTTTCATTTCCTGCTTAATTTTCGGCGACTAATGACAGAAAGGTTTGCAGCTCGTCCTGAGTCCATGGGACAGGATTTCTAACAGATGCAATTTCTCTTCTTGGTGTTATTTCAAACATGTCTGCATGATTTGCAGAAGATTTAAAAATGGCGTGTTTGTGGGGACAGATTATGTTCTGTGCAGTGATGACGCAACGACGCAATGATGATTCTGCTCCGACCTGACCGGAGGAGCAGAACCGCAGGAGAGGAGGTACGAAAAGTTGTACCAGGTACCAAGTTCCAGGTACTTTTTTTGCCAGTGTAAATGCGCCAAAATCGAATCGAAGCGAAGCGAGTAGGTACCAGTGTAAATCTGCCATAAGAAGATTAAAACATCATAGCAAACTTGAAATATAAAATGAGCCACATAATGGGTAGCTTGTTTTTGATTGAAAAAAAGAGATTAAAAAATATAGTGAAAAACAATCCTTGAAATGTACCAATGGAAATAATCAAATTATAATTGTTAATACATTTTAACTGTTTTTAAACTGACTTTATTTCACTGAGTAATATTTTCTGTTCCTTTGGTCTGGTCAGTGTCAAAGCTTCTTTTAGTTTCTCATGTGATGTCACACTCAGTCGACAGGCCTCTGTGGAGATAGTGGTGGGAGGCAGTGGATAAGGAATGTGCAGGATCACACAAAAACACACACATACACACACAGAAAACACCACAGATCCTGCAGTGGCACTAGATATGAGGGTGACCCCTGTCTCCTATGGTCCTGCCTAATGTGACAACTGATAGTAAGAGGCAGACTCAGCTTCCAGATCTATTTAAAGACCCTCTGTAGATAAACTAGCACATTGATCTTAAAATAGGAGATAATGCAGTTGTTTTTGGATTTAATCACTGCAGTGAAGGAGTGTTAGAGTCACTTCATTATACAGTCACACATACATTACTGACTGATTCTACCTTCCCAATCACTACATACATAAATTTACTTATTAGAGTCAAGGGCTGAACCACACATGGCAATGATTCTGCCAGTCACTGTGTTCGTAGTAGTGGCGTTTTCTCCCGGTCACGTTGCTCAGTCTGCTTCAGTTTAAGGTGCAAATGAAAAAAAAAGAAGCCTGAAACCAAACCAGCCTCCTCTTTCCTCTTTTCCCTAATAAGGTACAGAAAAAGAAATAAATACAGGCAGGCTGAGAGTACAGGTCGCACCTTAAGCAATGACGACTGCATACATTTTAGATGGCTTTGTTTTTTGTTTTAATCATTATCACTTTTGTTTAAATAAGGATGATGTCATTGCAGGGGAGTAAGAAAAAGTCAAAAGAGCAAAGGGAGTTCATCAGCACAGAGACGGAGGCAACAAGATGCACAGATGGATAAATACAGAGAAACAGAGGACAAAAATGAAAGATGTTAACTGCATGAGTACAGTTTATGTTTTTCTTCTTCTTTTTGATGGTGACTAAAAAAAACAGTCAGAGCCATGATTTGAGTTAATGGCTCAGGGGCACAGTTGTGCCTCTACATAAATTACAAACCTGCTAAAGTCCTTCAATTATGGGGGGAGGAAGGAAGTATCTCTTTCTCTCTTTAGTTCCTGGATCTTATGGGAAGGGAAGACTAAGCTTATCGAAATATAGATTTACAGTCATGCAAATATACTGTCACAAAAATGTTGTCATGTCACAGTACCGCTGTTGTCTTAACTATATTTTCCATCATTCTGTTATTTATTTTTTCAGAAAGATGGTTCTTTTAAAATTGAACAAATATCAGAACTTTATTTAAAATGTGAGATTGATTGCTTCACAGTGTTTTCACTTCAGTTGGATAAGATCATTATTTCCTATCCTCAACAGGAGTGCAGAAGTTACCACAAAAACATTCAAGATCTGCCAATAAGTGTCTCACCAAGACAAGTTATGTGTAGCTCTAACCTCTAAGATTGTGACTATTAAAAACAGACTGGATTTAAGGCAATTGGAGGACAATAAAAATTCTGAAACGTCTAAGCTGCATTAAATCTAAAAATAAACTCGGACAGAGTGTGTGTCCGTGTGTGTGGCTGCATTCATGAAAGCTGATTTGCAGGTGCAGATGCTGTGCAGTGTATAAACTGCTCCTTGTGTTCTGTGTTTTTGCACCACCTCAGTAACGTTTAACGGGCCAGCCTGTCATGCCTGAAATCACTGTCACCACACCCTGAACACTGCATCTCTGTGTGTAATGTGTGTGCATTTATGTGAGTGTATGTCAACTGGCCTTTGTCCATTCATTACGTCAAAGGATTCTGACATTCACATGGCAGCACACCTCATTTACAACCTGCTTTATGCTGAAATACAACGTGTGTAGCTGCTTCAAAAATACGTTGGGAGAGATATATGCAGTGTGTGTGTATAGCTTGTTTAATTGCATGCTTTTTGTGCTTAGATATGCAAAAACGTAAAAGGTCACAGCTGTCGACTTCCATAGATTTCTTCATGTGCCTACATTTGTGCAACAGACCTCTTTTCCTGTCACCTCCACCTGAACCGGTCTTGCTTCTGGACCTTTAGACACAGTAATAGAAACACACATACAGGCAACAGTCTCTTATTGATTCAGTATGGCTGGTTGCTCGCTGCTGGAGCTGATGGCATGTCAGGGCACAGCCCTGGAAACAGCGGTCAATGATGTCACTTGAGTAAGAATAGCCCGGAGAGATTAAACACAAATGCACAGTGGAGAACACAGGACAGATGCAATGGCATGTGTGATTAGAGTGGAGATGAAAAAGAGATGATATCGTCCTCGTTATGATGTTGTCAATTATTGTATGAGTTTAGGAATATTCAGCTCCTGCTCGCTGTAATCATCTTTATATTGCTGCGTATAGATTAATAATCGAATTAGAAGAATACAAGTACTGTCCAGATGCTCAGCAATTAAATGCAGTTCAGTAGATCACCACTTAAGATGGGCTCAAGGATTACATATAGTTAAATCCCCAAAACAACAAAATCAATCCAACCAAAAACCAACTAGAGAATGCTTAAAATCTCATGAAAGCAAATTAGTCACACTATGTAAATCCCACAAAGTATGAACTGGGAGAACATCAGAAGTCAGACTACGGAAAAGGAAGAAGAAAAAGTACAATTTTGATACACACTCAAAAACTGATGACCAATATTCAAAGAGAGGTGGAGCAATCATTACCATAAATAATTTTTATAGTTAACAAAATGTGGAAATATATTTAAGCACCATCTCTGTAACCGCAACGTGCGCTCAGATGTGGCTCGGTATGAAAGCGAAACCAAAATAGCTGTCACCACTAAGGCTTGATGGGGAAACGCAGACTCACAATTACACGAACAGACCGATCGCTGCGTTATAAAATATAAAACCTCCATGAACATGAACCAGAGCGCAGGAAACACAGACGTATAGAGCCTGACAGTTAACAAGGAACATGCAGAGTTACAAATGCAAGGGCAGGGAACAGAAACATGTTTTATAGCAGCTGCTCTCAAACTGTGGGATTAAACCAGCGGTGGGTCTCCACACTGAGGAGAACACACACATATACAAACCAGCACATGTTTCCTTTTGGTGTACAGGAGGTGAATATATGTACTGTCATGTTTGTCACTGTCACTCTCAGTGTCTTCATTACATCAACTTCATTTTATAAAGAAATGTGTATGATGTAGTGCAACATCTTCACAAATTTGTTTATTTAGCTACTGTTGCTTTAATGTGTGTAGCAACTAGTGCATTATAAAGACTTGAAAGACTTTTTTTCTAAGACCGAGTTGACACTAACAGCTACTTGTGTTTCAAGATCAGCCTTAATATGCAAATCCTCAAATGAAAGCCCTGAGAGCCTTTGAGTTAAATCAGACGCCAGTTTACATTCACATCCCAGCACGCACCTTTTTTCCCCCTCTTACCATTTGACGGTAATGCATTTCCATGTTGGAGTTTTCCAGTTATAGCTGTAGTGTAATCGAGGCAACAGCACGCAGGGATGACGGCGACGTATTTGAAATACCTGCTCAATACCCCTTCCTACTCTGTGTGCCACACATATTTCCATGCCATTGGTTGTACAAGTGAGATCATTCCTGTCCTCAGATTAGCTTTGTTGGACTGTTTACAGCACAGTGTGTCCATGGAAACCTGCAGGGCTGAGATACGGGTGACACGATCTTATTGAGACAACAAGACAGATCAATCAGAAGTGTGATTAACATTATTTTTCTTTGGTTGATTCTTTGAAGCAGACAATGTGAAGTCATAACGCCAACCATCACATAACCGTCCATATGTAAGAGTTTTCCATCAGTGGTAGGTGTTCAACAGTACACAGCTTTGGAGGTCCTATAACAGATTACTGTCCATCAGTGATGGAAAGTAACGGAGTACAGTAGTTAGTCCAGTAAGTAGTTAGTCCTGTAAGTAGTTAGACCAGTCTGTAGATAGCCCAGTCTGTAGTTAGCCCAGTATGTAGATAGTCCAGTATGGAGTTAGTCCAGTATGTAGTTAGCGCAGTACGTAGTTAGCCCAGTACGTAGTTAGCCCAGTATGTAGTTAGCCTAGTACGTAGTTAGCGCAGTACGTAGTTAGCCCAGTGTGTAGTTAGTCCTGTATGTAGTTAGCACAGTATGTAGTTAGTCCTGTATGTAGTTAGCACAGTATGTAGTTAGTCCAGTATGTAGTTAGCCCAGTATGTAGTTAGTCCTGTATGTAGTTAGCCCAGTATGTAGTTAGTCCAGTATGTAGTTAGCCCAGTATGTAGTTAGCCCAGTATGTAATTAGCCCAGTATGTAGTTAGCCCAGTATGTAATTAGCCCAG
>OOFC01015000.1:0-13335 GCA_900323345.1 Pseudochromis fuscus
CCGGGTGGCGAGCCGGAGCAGCGGGGATGCTTGCAAACTGTCTGCTGTCTGTGGCGGTGCTTTCACTTCTTGTCCGGTGCGCTTTGGCCGCAGAGGGTAAGCGCACCACCGAGATATGTGGTCCGAAAAAAAATCGTCCTCACACACATGCTGATTTGTTGCATTAACCTCGTTCACATCTAGGCTTTGTGGTGTCATCTGTGGAGCAGTAAGAACACACTGGGTGGAAAACGGATCTTTTGTTTTACACGGGCAGCGTTTTGTAACCCTGCTGCTGGGTGCATGATTCACAGGCTGAATGGATGGCAGCAAAAATCATATTTTAAGGAAAGGGAAAAAACTTCCATCCTTCAGCTGATCATCCAGGTGCTCATCAGCTTGTTATGTTGTTGCAGTAACATGCATTGTGTCCAGAAGGCTATCACACAGGCTGAAGACTCTCACTGACTGACATGTTGTATGAGAGATGGTGTTGATTCTGCACTGCTTGGGGTTTGCTCTTATGTGATGTAACTCTCTCACCTGCTAATCTTTCCACCTGAGCCTGAAGCCCAGTCAACTCCTTTGTCTCACTGATCAGATTGCACTGCACAGAGCATCCTCTGCTTCCTCCTCAGGTCTCAGGCATGAGACAATCTCAGCATCAACATTGTCTCCCAGTTTCAACTTCTCTGTCCCCCTCCTTTTGTTCTTCTGGTTGGCGTTTCATTTAGTGGTTGCATATGCACGGCATGAGGTTATTAAACAGTATTTCTGTCTGTAATGAGCTATAAGGGAGTTGTTCTGGGAATGCAGTGCAGTCACAGGACAGTCAGTGTTTCAGAGCATCTGGGTCAGCACTAATGACACACATACTGTTAGCCCACTGTAGGTCTGTTTGTCTCTGACGGCATGAGAGGCAGCTGGGGTAAGGTTGGCCGACTTCATCTGCCCTTCACCCATCAACATTTGGAGAAAGGGCTACACTGCAAAACACACTGAGTCCCTGCGAGTGCACTGCGCTTGGCTGCATCACCTTATTTCTTCCCCCCTCTTGTGATTATGTCCACTTCTTCAGCACAGATGGTTTTGAAATGAAAACAGAACAAAACAAGATGTTCTCTGCAGGTGCTGAACTAACAGTGGGTCCCATCATCTTTCTCCACTCTGCAAATGTAGTGTGATGTAGTGGCTGTAGTCTCACCTCTGCTGATGCACTGCTACAGTAGCAGAGTCTCCTCCTCTACCTCCTCCTCTTCCTCCCCCCCCTCCCTCCTCCTCCTCCTCCTCCTCCTTCCCATAGTCAGCACATCCATTCTTAAACACACGAGCGCAGCAGCACCTGAGCTACACAGGACATATTTGGTGACAAAAGCATACGAGCACTTTTAGCATCCATTCAAGCGACGAGGACTTAGTCTGCAGTATTGAGAATGAATGCAATTGAGTGTTTACTGTGGTCTGTGTGTTACTGGAAGATGCACTCTTAGCTGAGACATATGAGTGTTTAGAGTGCATGGAGACTGATTGATATGTTTGTATCGCCATGCGGGCTTCACATCATATCAAGGCATCGTCATAAGTTTCATTATGAACGATTCAAAAGACTCAATTTGCATAAGAAAAATCTGCTGTCTTTGTCTCAGCTGCCATGTATTTTCTACAAAAGTAAACCTTCAAAACAAATGAGGAGTATTTAAGTGAACTAAAAGATAAAGACCATAAAAACACCATGAATGAATCATGAGTGCCTCTGCGTGGGTCAGCCTCATTGACCGAGACCATGACTTTGTCAGTGCCATTATGAAATTCAATTTGTTTTCTTTCTCAGTTACATTCATGCAGCGATTGTGAGACTCTGATTCAGCTTTTACTGGCACTGTAATCTCTGACCTTGTGTCACCTTTGGGCGGGAAAATTTCTGTCGAGATGATGTCCATCATGTTGGACTGCAGGGTAAGGACAAATCAAACTGCAGCTCTTTCTTGTGGTGGAGGCAAACTGACATGATACTTTGTATTGTTACATCTGACTACGAAATTATAAGTTGTTGTTCACATATTGCGCAATATCACACATTATAATTTCTGTAACAGATGATAAATCATAAATACAACACTGCTAGATAGAAAGGTGAAGTTTACTCTCCTCCTCTTCCTCCTCCTCATATCGCTTCATAAATTCCTTCACATCTCATTGGCTGCTCTTGTACATTTTTGATCAGTATTAGCTTATAGCAGTTAAATCAGTATCGGTGTCTATAAAGTTTATTCAGGGAATAATCAGACCCTTTTACATTGTCAATACTTTATTGTTTTGTAGATTTTAAATAGATAAACTAGCATTTTGCTATCCATCTAACCTCGATAATAAATGTAGAAAAGTGTGCAGATCCTTTAGTGTTGCACTCCAGACTGTGGTCAGATGCATCCTGTTTGCTTTCATTATCCCTGAGATGTATCTAGAACCTGATTGGAGTCCACCTGTGGAAAATTGAAAGGCCCACTCTTGTGTATAGAAGGTCCCAGACCGGCACTCTGAGGAACTCTCTGCAGACCTCCACCATCAAAGTGATGTTGAAATGGGCAAGTGTACAAAATCATTTCTGAAAGTTGGAGTGTTTCCAGAAACAGTGGAAATGAAAATTGAATGAAGTTTGGAACAACATGGATTCTTCCTGGAGTTGACTGTCAAGCCAAACTAAGCAGGAAGTCCTCGAATGATCGCCACCCGAGCAGATTTCCATCAATCAGGCCTTTATGGTCGAGTGGCTCGACTGAAGCCATTGTGGAGGAAAAGGAACATGACAGTCGACTTGGAGTTTGCCAAATTACTTTTTAAAGAAGCAAAAGGATTCTTTGGTCTGACGAGGCAAAGAAAAAAGACCCCATTGAACATCCGTGGAGGGACCTGAAGATGGCATTTCACAGACACTTTCCATCTAATCCGGCCGAGCTTGACAGCTTCAAGAAAAAAGGGATAACTGCCCAAATCCAGGTGTTCAAAGCTTTCAGAGACTCACCCAGGAAGACTGTGTAACTGTTATCAACGTGAGCTCTATAAAGTTATGATTTGGAGCTTTCAGTCTTTGATTTGTAACTGTGTTTTTTCTTCTTTGTGGGTTATTAGGTGATGATCAAAAATGGCAACTTTGAATTTTGAATACTGACTACTTTCAGAATCAGCTGTATATTGGGTGGTCAGTAACAAGAAAAGGCAAATTAGCATTGCCGCATACCTGATTAAGAAACAGTGTTGGTATTACATAGTTTGTCCACCAGAGGGCACTGACAAGGTCTTTTTTTATTGTAAATGGTGTCGCTTAGCATTCACATACTGGTCATAATTTTTAAAAATCCAACAAATTATTTCAGGATTAATCGTTTTATTTTATAGTCACGTATTCATGTAAAAACAAACAAACAAACAAAGAACCCTGATGTTCTTTGTAACATGTTTTAAACAAATATCCATTACCCGACCATAGTGCTTTTTTTGGTGCACACATGTGCGTCTGAGGTTTACCGAATGAAAAACAGCCTCAGCTGCTGGCAGCCAGTAATACTCGGACATCCTTCCTTAATGTGTGGAACCGCTACAACATGCGGTTTCTACGGCAACGCCAATTTTTGTCCAACAGTGACATTTTCCGCCTTAGACCCCTTCACCGGTCACAGCAGCTCAGGGTGCAGGATGCTTCGTCAGTGTGCATATCCTGAGTAATTTTCACAGCCAAGATGAAGCTTTTTCATGCAGTCAGATTGATCTTTAATTAACTTGCACAATCTCTTGTTGGTTTTATTGCTTTCTGATTAACAGCAGCTGAAAGGATGCTCAGCAGCAGCAGCAGCAGCAGCAGCTGGAGGACACACAGAAGAGCAAGCTCAGCGAAGGCTTGTTTTGGTCCTTCCATAATCAAATGACTTCTTCTGACGTCAGCTGTGTTTACTCCAACAACCACAACCCGAGTGTTGCTTATGAGCACTGACAGCTTGGTTTTGACAGGGGTTAACCTCATAGACCTCTCTGTATGAGATGCTATCCCTGAGCTGTTGCCAGTCATCGCTTTCTGCTTAGGAATTCATTGAAAGAAGACACGAGAGTAAGATTGAAAGCCATTTCCTATTTGCAATGCAGCCTGAGGTTTTTACCCATAAAATGACTGTTAATGTGCCTCAAATGGCTTGAGACACTCTTTGTGGTTTTTTTAATGCTTCTACCTGTGCACTTTTTTGTTTGTTTGTTTGGTGCAGTTCAGTATTTTGCAGTTTTATTTCCCTCTGTCTAACTTAGCCTTTTCAGAGCTGTCAAGATGGTTAATGTTAAAACAGCTCTCAGGAATTGGTTTTAAAAAAACCTCCAACATGACTCACCCTCGGTCTGATGACCTGTCTGCGTGAGCTCTGAGTTTTCAGGAGCTCAAAGAGGACATGATTTCCCTGTTTATTTCCCTGCTTTCACCTCATTGCAGTGATTTACTGTACAGAAGTTAATTATGTTGTGGGTAAGCATGTCAGGAGGGCTCGGGATGTCTGTGATGTATGCATGCGTGCGTGTGCACACAGTAAAGATAGATGGTTTTTGTCGTCAGACGGAGCTTCAGCTATGCATTTTTTTCAATTTGATTTGTATTCTGTCGCTATTCAAACATTTGTTTTGGTGAGCAGAGGTCAAAAGTAAAAACTCACAAAATCAACAATGTTTTTTTAAATTTTTTCCCAAAGAAAAATTGTTTACACCACACTGCTATTGTTTTCATGGTATACATGTTTTGACAGGCAGTGTGCGACCTCCATTCAGCGAGGATTTGACTGCAAGAAAGGAAAAGGGCAAAAAGAGTATTAGCAGATAATTAAAAATATATTAGTGGTGGCAATCATTCTGAGAACATTTATAGTTCTTTATTCCTCCTGTAATTTACTCCCAGGGCTCATTTAGTCAGTTTCTGTCGGATCTTAAAAAAAGTCAAAAGGTCTGCAGATTTCTTCTTCTTTAGTGCCGTAAACAAAGCAGGCAGCACTTCTACAACACATAGATATAATGATAGGGAAGGCAAACAGACTTCTAATTAGTATCGTGGACCATCTGCCTCGCATTACACCACGTATAGTTCAGTGCAATCAGGGAATATTTCGTGTGTGTGTGTGTGTGTGTGTGTGTGTGTTATGAGCTATCTCCATGTTTCCCTCCACTATCTCTCTGTACCTTTGTGCTTCTTTTTTCTTTTGTTTCTCCCTCCTGTGTCTCTCTGTGTTTTGGCTGTTTGTCGGAGGCTGATGGCAGATGAAGGCTTGGCTCTGCTGCTGCTGCTGCTTAAATAAAAGGACAGCGGGCTGCCATGATTTATTGGGACACCGTATAATACACCACACTGCACTGCACTGCACAAGGCCACCGTTCATCACACTGGACCCCAGCAGAAGATGTGGCATGGTGAATTGTCGGGACGCTGAAGAGAAAGCTCTGCCTTATGTTGAGATGATATCCTGCCAATTGTGATTGTTGGATATCACATTGTATTAAGTTGTCTCTAAAGACTTGTAATTTAGTGAAGGCACATGAACAGTGAGCTAAATGCTGATGTTTATTTTAGTGTCTAATTAGCCACGATATTTCAGTTATAGTAGGTAATTAGACGTCTGCTCAGGTTGAAGGTGGGCATAGCTGCACACAAGACTTCATAATGTAATCAGGAGGATGAAGATGCATCTCATCCTAACACCTGCAACGAAGCTGAGAGTCTGTACAATCCTGCAAATCCCTGAAAATCAGCTAAAGTAAATGAGATCACCTACTTGTGGTTTGGCATCGGTGTCTAGGGCCTTTAAAAGTTAATTGTATAGAAAATGGAAATTGTAGGATATGTCTGTAAAAGCTCCTCCAGAGACGGGTCAGATGGAGCATTCACTGTGGAATTATACAGAAGTTAAAAAAGTTAAACCTGGGTCTTGATTGATGATGCACACAAGTGAGTGAGACGGTCAGAGAGGGGGGAGATTTTTATATCCTGGAGTCATCGGTTACATTTAAGGGTAAACTGTCATTGAATCACATTTAGTTTTTGTCTGCTGTTGATATAAATGCTAAGTGTAGCTGCAGGTTTGGCTTTTCCACACAGATGTCTTTGTAGACTGTGGCATTTGAGCAAATCTGTTTGAACTGTTCGAGGATGGAGCACGAGATCCCTGAGACATCCAAACACATTCTCTCAAAATGTTCGATGATTAGCAGTCAGAAAACTCTGCATGAATTATGGATGCACTTGGAAGAACTGGGTAGTGGATGCCAAAGGTGGTGCCCACAAACTCGCATAAAGGGGACATATTATGGGAAATCAACTTTTTAAAGTCTTTTCTATGTATTGTTTGGTATGTGACTTACCTCCAAGCCCACTGACAGTGAGATTTTAAAATCATCTCATTGTTTCGTGAGCTGCTTGAAGAGAAATACCTGTGGTAAAACCAGCTGTTCTGGATTCTGATATATTGTGATGTAACAATATATCAGACGACGTCCGACAGGGTCTGACAGACGCTGCATTAGCCAATCCCTCCACAGTATCCCACGTGGTCTCCCACAGTGTCGAAAGTGTAGGATCCACCTTCTTGGATTTCTCTGTTACAACAGAAGTTTGGTTGTGACACGACTGCACCCAAAACTCAGTTAGAGTTGTAAAAACCCACACATTTTGTTACACAGGCTGCCAGCCTCACAGTGGAGTGGATTCATCTCATTTACAAGGCCTCACGTTGCGCTGGTTTCCTGGTTACAGTGACGGCGTCCCTACATCAGTGCAGACCAGCGGAGGGGAGCGCCTTAAAGCGACAGGCACCTAAAAACAGCCCGTTTTCAGCAGAAGTGACACAGAGGCAGAATGAAATACACGATCAAAGTGGAGTTTCACCAAGAAACTTCACAGACATGTTCTAGGGGCGTATAAGACTCATTTAAACTTTCCTGAAAGTATAATATATCTCCTGTAATGATACAAAGCCCGTCCCCAAAGTTTCTTTCTTTATTGTTTTACTTCTTTATCGTTTGCCCCTGCACACGCTCTTCTCTTCCTTCCTTTGACCTCGTCTGCAGGTTTCTACTCACTCCATAGACTTCACATTTTAATGATGCCATGAAAATAAAACCACCAAAATGAACCCTTCATGGATTAGAAAATAGAAAACCGGGTCTCAAAATAGAGGTCCAATGTGGAAGTGCAAAAAAGTGCAATACTCTCAACGGCCACTAGGTGCTGGCTTCAAACACTCAGTCAATACATTTTTCCACAAGTCATTCTGATGTCATTATCTAAAGCCAACTGTTGTTCTCAGTGATCTGGAGGTCCATCTGTAAAGAAGAAATCATCATTAAGTAAATGTTCGGCTTCAAAAGGAGGAATATGTCGGGGTGTGGTTAGTTTGATTGACAGACCTGGTCTCCAGTGAGACTAGACCTGAGCTTGAGTCTCATACACATTGGGCAGTGATCTCTGGTTCAAGAGTCAGTCCCACCTCCTCACTCCTCCCATCATATCCAAATATGGTCACCTCTGGCTCCAAACAACCAACATGGCGACGCTCCAATGCCGATCTCCTGGTTTCAAAATTGGAGTCCACAAACCAACAGGTGACATCACTTTAGCTTCATCCATTATATTTATACTCTATGATTTTACCACAGATTTTATCTATAGTTGTGGTCTATGGGAAAACGGCTTTTTGGGGAACTGCAGGGAAAAACTGACATTACCATGTATCCATGGCATCCACACACAAAAAACACACACAAGCAAGCAGTGGAGCCTCAGTATCTAATAAGATCTATGTGCAGCAATTGTACTGATCAAGTTGCATTCATCTTTTTTTTGTTAACTAAAGGAATGGAGACCTCCACAACACACTGCAGCACACTGTTATGCTGTCATGACTATCGCGCTACAAGTGTGACAACGCTTCATGGTGTACGTACGTCTCGACAGCGATATGGTCACCTAGGAGACGGGCCTCTCTTTGACAGCGAATGTCGTTACGAGACACGGATATCACCCATTAGGTTGTGGATGATAAACGTTGTCATGCTACAAATGTGTAGTTACACATTTTTTAGACATGAAACAGTGAGTCGTATGTAACCTTCTTGTTAAAAATAAGTATTTGGAGCTGCTGTGATTGTTTCAAGATTTATGGGTTTGTCCTCAGTGATTCGTCGTCAATCCTTTGTTATGAAGCCACACAGCCTGTGATCAATACTTGAAGATTTTATGTAAAATAGATATAATGGAGCACAAACCTGTGGCTTTAAGTTTTTGTTTTTTCTCCAGAGGGTCCTGCTTTCAAACATCTGCAGTAAATTTTCTGTCAAATTGAAAGAATTATTTTTGGTAAAAGTTGCAAAAAATGTTGTTTTTCGCTACTTGTACCAAAAATAATTGTCTGATGTGTTTGTTTTTGACTGGAAGACCATTATATTACGTGTTTATTACATCAATGTAGACAAACACCAGTGAATGACTCATTGTTGGGCTGTGACCCCTTTTTCAGTCCAAAAATTGTCACGAACCAGACATACCAGAATATTTTCATATTGTCATGTAAGTTTGAGCATACCATCCTTTTGTGTGCTCTAATTGGATTATATGGAAAATGAGGTTAAGCTGAGATAATTAATTGTCTGTCAGCTTCCAATAGAACTGCATCAGGATTACGTGAATAGAAAGTATAGTTGTTTTGTAAAGTTCAGCTGTCTGAACTCATTATTACATTATATTATCATTTAATTGTATAAAAGAGAGTTGGTAACATTTGTTGAGGACTTAACATCTAAAATGGTTCATATAAAAATACAGTAATTTTCAATTTTTACAGTAAAATTTATTTCTTTAATTTTGTGCGAGATCTTGTGTAATGTTTGGCTTTTTGATTTTTAATAAAAGACATTTCTACATATATAAAACACTAAAATGGATAAAAACATAATGAAGTTTTTTGTCGAGAAATCTTTGGTAATTATACAAGATATCTTACAATTAACAAACAAATGTAGCCACAGACAAATTTACAGAACTGCTGCTTTAGTTGAAATGCTTATATAATATTACACCTACAGTTTATATTTTAAATAAATACATTTTAAATCTTTAAATTAAAAAAACAAAGATTCCTAATTTACAGTCACAAGTTTCCTTCCACGTGTCTTTGAGATGCATAAATTTACAGTTTATTTTGTAGTGTTATTAATGTTTTTGTGTATTTTATAAGATGCAGGAAAAAGTCTGCAGAATAAACCAAAAAATATAACCTAAATTACACACATTTTTCTTTTTCACAGTATTTAATGATAAATACTGTGAAACCAACAGTTCAGTGCCTCAGTCTCAGATGCTGCTACAACACAGCCGACACATGAAATGACCCCGGGTACGGTCCCTTCTCCAAGGCAGAGAGAGGTTGTTTCTGGCTCTGAAACATCATCGTCCCATTCACAGCCTATGGAGAAGTCTTTGATTTTAAATCCCTGTGACATTACTGATTCAGGGACTCGCTCTCTTGATTTCCAGCTTTAGTGAAGCAGGTTGAGAGTGGAGGCAGCCTACTCGCTGCGAAGATGACAGCGTCACTGAAGCATCAAGAGTAAGCTGAACTCAGAGAGCATTAAAAGAAAAGTTCAACAGTTTTAGAAGCCTATCTTATTAATCAGTAATCAAGCTGTCCTAGGACTTCAAAAAAATCTTCCTCTGACAGAATAGAGAGACTTTTTTTTTTGCAGGTAATAGCGATCACTTGCACAAACATACAGTGCTGAAATGTGTAGGTATTGAACTGCAAAGATTAAACTCAGCACATTTTCAACATGCACAACACGTAATGAGATTCACTAACTTTTATGCACATTCATAAATCTATACCATGTGGCATTTGTTTGATTTATGCCTTTACTTTAGTGCACTGAAGTCACCCCTTAAGTCTTAAAATGAGACGGGCTGTTCCCCACAGGCCAATTCATTACTGGTATAATCCGAGTGTGTAGCTGCACTGCCTCTGGAGGACTCACTCTTTGCACGCACTCATACACACTGAAAAATACCATCACACACACTCCTGCTCACAACCCATTTGGTGGAAAAGTGAGATTCAGAATTTGTTTCTCGTCACCCTTCATGGATCCATAATATATGACAGGACATCTCCGTAGTTGTGTGATTTGTGCGATGTGTGTCACAACTTGCCACTCTCAGCACTTTGTAATCTGCTGCAGAGAGGGAACAGTTTATTGAGATTAAATGTTTTAAAATGATGGAACCACTGTATTAGATGTTGAATGTGTGTTTTATTAAATATCAAGTGTATTGCATCAGTTTAAAAGATACACACATATACAAAAAAAGGAGCCATACAGCTCAACACAAGACCTCAGATACTGCACAGGAGACCTGCAGCTCAGTAATTAAGTTACAACGGTGTCTGTCTCTGGTTTCATCCACCAGCCAAACAAGCAAACTGAATAAATAATTTGACTGCGCGCTGCAGTATGAATCAAACTGTGTGTTTCTGACTCGGTGTTTCTTTGTTGCCTCTGGCATGGCGGTGTGTTTGATGATTAATGAAGGTCAAGAGTGTGTCCGCAGGATTAGATGACGATGCTTCGTGGTGTGCGTACGTCTCAGCAGCGATATGGTCACCTAGGAGACGAGCCTCTCTTTGACAGTGAATGTCGTTACGAGACACGGATATCACCCATTAGGTTGTGGATAATAAACGTTGTCATAGTGGGGATAGGGAAGTGCACGGGATCATATTAAAAGAACGACAGGAAATCCGATTCAAGAAGTAAGTCTGCGAGCGAGGAGGACAGAGAAGAGCAGCTTAGGGTTGATGTAAAGAGACAGACGCTCTGTGGAGTTAAAGGTAGATTCAAACTGATGGAAGAAAAGTTTGAGTTGTTCACTCACTGAGAAGAGTTTTAATGTTTAAAGTTATGTATCTAAAAAATCTGTTTCTTGTTTGTCTTGTTTTCTTTTGTAAGGAATAATCTCAGCAGATTACAAAAAACACTGCACACAGCAGAGACAAAAAATAGTGAGAGTACAAGGAGAAGACATGAGAAATCGATAATAAAAAGTGAGTCATGATATAGTCTTTGTTTTTATGTGCTCAGAACTTAAACACATATGACACCATAGATGCACAGTGAGATAAATGTCTCCAGTTTGACACTGATCTGTCCTAGTTCCCAGTCTAAAGGAAATCTGCTCAAAACAGGCTACGTAGCTGAGCTGGATAAACCCTGCCTGAAAAGATGGCTCCTATGGGGGCGTCCATCCTCTTAATAGTATCTGCCTGTCCAGCATTAAACTCTGGAATAAGTCTGCAGCACTACACTGTGCTGCTGGGAGTGTATGCACATTAGTCAATAATCTAAATAGGGTTGGTAAGATTTTGTGTTAAATGATGAATTGTTAGCCAAAACAATCTGAAATAGAAAATGTTCTCATAGCAGATGGTCCCATCTGAACGTGCATGTTTTCTATTATTCCTACATCTGGGATGTTTTCCAATACAACCAGTTGAAAACCTCTGAATAATGTCCTTTTTCCTTGGAGTAAACATTAAATTCTCTTTTCAATAACAGGGTCAACAATCTGTATTGAGTAGTAAAATAAGGACAAATCATTGGATAATATTTTGGCTCAGATCCATTACACTGTGAAGCCTTTTACTTCCATCAGGTGTTGATGATCACCACAGACTATACACAGAAATGGAAGAAACTAATGTGACGTCACGTGTTGGTTTTTGAAGTCAGGAGTTTGCAGTGTGAGCGTCGCCATGTTGGTTGTTTGGAGCCAGAAGTAACCATATTTGGGTGTGAATAGGCAGGTCTGACTGTTGAAACCAAGGTCACTGCCCAAGGTGTATGCAGCTCGAGTTCAGATCTGATAGACCTGTCAATCAAACTAACCACACCCCCAAATCTTCCTCTTTTTGAAGCTCCATATCTACTTCATGATGAAATGATCTTCAGATGGACCACCACATCACTGAGAAGAAGAGTTCACGTTGCCTAATGACATCAGGATGATTTGTGGAACAAATTTCAGGATTGAAAATGGCCATTTTTTGAATCGATTGGAGTCAGAGTTTTTTGGAGCCAACCTCTAGTGGCTGTCGATAGTATTGCACTTTATATCACTTCTGCAATGGCTTCATTTTTAGCCCTGGTTGCTTCGTCCACTGCAGTCTGTGATGACCACACAGAGAAGGGCTCTTTGGGCCAGAAATGATTTCCAAGACAATATGTTTTTTTCCCACTTACAACAAATATTTTCAGTCCTTAAATATCATACAAAAGATACATTTTTATCTTTCAACCTTCAAGCATACTTTATAAAACAGGGTGTCTGTTTCCTTCTGGTGCTATCATCACATACCATTACATTCATATTACACTGAAAGCATATGATATTTGAGCATTAGTGGCAAGAGCTCAGTCTGTTTAGCTTGAGAACCAGGTGAGGCTGAGGTGTTGATCAGATCATTGTTTTGAGACAGCTGTGCTGTGTCATCAGCTGTATCGATATGTAAAATGGCAAAGCTGGAAAGTGACAATCATGACAGAAAATTAGATAAAATACCAGCTTCTCTGTAAAACTGAACAGGCCGGCGCTGGCTGATAAGATGGTGGCGTATCCTGAGGTGTTCACAGGATGTCAAAGCATCACAGTGCTGCCAGCGTGTGTGTGTGTGTGTGTTGCATTTTAGAGGTGACAGTAAATTTTCTTCTGAACTGTCCTGGCTCACAGCCTCTGACAGGCGAGATTGTTCTATCGTTTTTCAAAATTTATTATTTTTCCCCATTCACACCCAAAACCCAAAATACCTCCTGTCACAAATCCTATTGAGCCAAAGTGATGTGTGTCCATAGTGGAACAGTGTAAACTGAACTACAGCGTGTCTGTGAACTGTGAACTGTTCACACACAGTAAACCATACGGACTGAATGTTAGAACCATTGTCAGAACTAGAAACTCCACTAAGGTATAATCCTGATGCCATAGACCAGGGTGCCCAATCCTGGTCCTTGAGGGCCGATGTCCTGCATGTTTTAGATGTGCCTCTTCCAACACACATCTAAAACATGCTGGATAGCGGCCCTCGAGGACCAGGATTGGGCACCCCTGCCATAGACTGAACATTGTTGCTGCCTCTTGTGATGAAATGTGGTTATTTATTCTTATTTATCCTTTATTTTGTTATATAGGGACAATGTACATTAATAACAATAAAATGTAAATGCACCCAATTATAGCCAAAAAGCTGATTTCCATTGGCAGTCCCCCTGCCTGATGAACATGGCAACAGACAA
>OOFC01015004.1:14646-35151 GCA_900323345.1 Pseudochromis fuscus
TAGTGTAGAAATATTAAAACATTGGGTAAAAATAATAAAATGCAGAGTAAAAACCACAAAATGTTGAGCACAAACAACCAAATGTTGGAAAAAAGCCAACATAAAATATTGGTTAAAAAAAGCCAAAATACAGGGTAGGAATAATAATAAGATATTGGGTAAAAAGAACTCAAATATTGGCAAAAAGACAAAATACTGGGTAAAAACAATAAAATATTGGCTAAAACCACAAAAGGCTGAATAAAAACACCATGTTTTTACCTTGCATTATGTGAAAACCATACAATATTGATAAAAAACACAAAATGTTGGGTAAAATAACAAAACAAAATCCTGCTAAAAGCCACAAAATACTGGGTCGAAATAATAAAGTATGGGTAAAAACAACAAGAAATTGGGTAAAACCAAAAGTATTGGTTAAAAAAGACAAATACAGGGTAAAAACAACAAAATGTCGAATAAACACTGCAAAATATTGAGTAAAATTAACAAGATGATGGGTAAAAGCCACAAAATATTGAGTAAAAACCACAGAAATAAGTAGATTCATAAAAACATACATTGAACTGGAGCAGCAGATAAAGCTTTGACAATGGGACTATGTATAAATGGAGGCCTACTGCCCTCTTGTGACAAAACAGATTTCCCTGTTGTCATCACTGAGAACTCTGAACCACGTCTTTGTTGTGTTGGTATAAGCCTTGGCTGCTGGGTTACCTCCAGTGATGCTCTGAGCACCTTTCCTCCTCCTCCCTGTGTCCCCCCTCCATCTGTTTATATGCCAACACTGCTGAACTCCAACTTTGTGTCATTCTGTCTCTCTCCTGTAGTTTGTGCTTTCTCCTCTCCTCTCTTGTACCGTTCTGCATGTATCCAGAGCTGCATGTCTCTACACTCCAGCTACTGCTCCCAACAACCTGTTCAGTGTTTGATCTTTGTTGTTGCTCAATGCTCATCATTTCTCTCCTCTCTCTTCTAACCCTGACTAACCCCTGAGTCTGGGCCTGTCGGAGGTTCCTCCCTGTTGAAAGAAAATTGTTCCTCCCTCCTCTCACCAAGTGTTTTCTCAAGAGGGAATTCATGGGTCTGGTTCCCTGAGATTACTTTGTTATGGTTATTGGCACTATACACATACAAGTGAACTGAATTAAGTTAACTAAGACCTATGAGTGGTGTAATCAACAGGTTTAAGTTTTCTTAGCTAACACATCTGGGTAAATCAATTGTTAAATAGCTTAATCACATGTCTCTTATGAAGCTAGAAAGATTTTTTTATGGGCGTGTATAAAAATTCTTTCATAACCACCAAAGATGACCCCTATTACAGCAAACATTGAGTCATCATGTTAAAAAAAAGATCCATGCCTGCCTAATGTTACCAGGTGCATCTGACGTGTTGTAAAAAAAAAAGTCCAGCTTTGTCAAGTCTTTGTATTTTTGACAAGAACACTATTTTATACTGGATATGTATAATGACTGATCTGACCTCTGCACTCGATGGTCAAGTTGTTTCATTAGAGTTTTATTTAACTTGTGCGAGGCTATAGTCACCAAAATGGCCTAATATACACTCAGCTGACTATGTTTTATGTGGACAGGATTCTCTTGTCTTTGTTTTATATCTATCTTATTATATTCAATCGGACCTTCGTTTTCTTTTGTCTTGAATACAAAAACTCTTTCAGCCCCTTTTTCTCTCTACTCACATCTGTGAGGAAAATGAAACACAACAGACAAATCTGATTTATTGATAATTGAAAAAAAAAAAAAGCTTCTACAGGTAAACTTGAGGAGGGAACAGACCTGTCACTGTGTTACATCTGCAAACTATACCCGACATGTTTGTGCTAAGCTGCATATCCATAGTAATCTGAACATAAAGACAAACGTGGCTGTAGATGGGAATTAACTGTTGAATATTTCTGTTCTGTTCCTAGATTTTCTATTTATTTCTATGAGTCTAACATTTATGAATATTTATTGTTCATGCTATTGCTATCTTAAATGCATATGCATACCTAGTCTTTAGTAATGGATAATTGAGCCTGCTGTGTTATTTGTACAGTGTATTTCATTGCAATATGGAAGAGTAACTTCACAGACTTGTGTTAAATTCCAGTTTCAAATAAAACTGTAATTACTATTCTTTGTGCACAAGATAGTGGGTTCTCATCATTTGTCTTTGATTAATTCATTATTATTCATTAGCATTCATTGCCCCTTTAAACTGTAATATTACCATATCGTGCACACAGTGCTTTTCAAGGACGTGAGGTCTCTCTTCAAGTAAATCAGCACTGAACACTGGTTTAAATTTGGCCTTCAGATCCTCTAAAATGACACAGACTAGTGGTTTAATAAATGCACTGCAGCATAGAGAAAACTACACAGGAAGTCAGCAGAGACCTCTAGTGTGCATTTGTGGAAAGGGAAAGTAATGCCTCGCCTGTTGGTATTCTACATGCTCTGTACTATTATTATAGGCTGTTATGTGTGTTGGATAGTGTCACAGGCAATCCTTCAAACACAGCCTCGCGGATAAAATGGTATTTTATCTACATGAGTGAGAACTGATCCCCATGCCTTTTTATTTCTTACTTTTTATGTCTTCAGCAAGTATTTGGGTTTTTAACATTTTATAGCATTTTAAACTTTTATTGCAGGATTTTTGTATTTGTGCTAGATGTGAGGATGAATACTTTCAAATTAAACAATTTATAATTTTGGCAAATGCCATAAATGCAAGTTTGCTAAGTCTAAACCCCACTTCAAAGCCTCCAAAAAAGAAATAGCAATAGAAATGTACATGTAAGGAATAACTCCTTCACAAAACAAAAAAGCAACAAAAACTGTGAGGCTGTGAGACTCCCATTTTAAAATTGTAGCCTCTTTAAGTTTTATTATTTATTTTGTTACCTCTTACTCCATTTTTTAAACTTTGCACATGTTCAGCCATGTATTATTATTGTTTACAAAGGTGTTTGTGATTAAAAAAATTGTTTAACAGCCAAGTAGTATCTATAATCTGCAGAATACACTCATTTTATAAACCATGGTGGAAAGGACGATCATGCAGGTGCACTCTGAATCATCAAGTCCTCAGATCATATGACCTCATGCCAATATTTGAAAATATTCTCATCATTTGTGTTAAAATCCAAAATAACAGCCTACTTTAACACAGACATGTCCTATAGTTATCCCACATTCTTCAGATAATATAAAGGTCTAAAATGTTGATTAAGTGTTCATTATTTTGTAATAAGATCAGTGTCTTTCAAAAGCTGATAGAAAAACTGCATAAAAAGAAGAAACTGTTCATTTATTTTTTCACAACAGGAAAAAATGTATCGTGGGAGATGGGAAATATAATAAAAGTCTTCACAGTTGTGTCATTTTAGCTCAAATATAATAGAAAATAGTATGTAAATAAGTTCTCTAAGTTCTCATTTATGGGTTAAAAACATGGATGTGAGCTTTAGCTCTGCAAACCTTTACGCGCATTTATGCGCAAAGCGTGCGCAGGAGGCTCCCGAGTGAAGCGCGAGGAAAACTGACAAGGGATTGCCAAATCATTTCCCTGCCTGGGAATGACGTCCCTCCAGCACATTCCAGTTATATTTAGAGCCTATATATAGTGGAGTCGCCCCCTAGGCTTTGTTGACTCTGCAGCAGGCTGCTGGAAGGGGACGTCCACCAAACTGACACCATATAACCCATATAATCACAATATTGCATGTGATTGTTATAAACGTGTAAACGTGAATTACGGTTTCTAGGTTTACATTTAATCATTAAAAAATATGTAACCCTCGCACACATTCATAACAAAGGCAATCGGGGCTTTTATATATCTATAGTTATGAGTTGAAGCAGCAATAGTGGACACAAATGAGAATTTACAGCGTATTACAGCATATATTGCGACACACACACACATACACGCACGCGCGCACACACAGTGGTAGTGATATGCCTCAGACCGGTTGAAATCCCCAGCTATGCTTTCTGGGTAAAGTGCGTCCTGGTATCCGCCCATATTCGCGTAAAGGAGGCCAGACTGAGCAGCTAGAGGCCTGACGCTGGATCAAATGGAAAGTTCAATCGATTAATTTGCCCACTTTTTTTAGTTGTTGCATGTTGCCGCGTGCTTCCAAGACGACGTTAGAGCGACTTAAATGCGGGCGTTTCGGTGTGAAGTAGGAAATGCAGAGATCTTGTGAACGCGGAGGAATATCAGCTTGACTTGTTTGGTCGCTACTTCGGACGCGGAACTCCTCCACTCACTAAAAGGTAAAACAGACGGATAAGAGTGTGTGACCCTTTTCACTGTTTGTTGCAACCTTGTTTCCACGTATGTAGCAGTAGCTCGGCCACTGGTGTCCGTGGTGTAAGCACTAGAAATACACGTTATGGAGGTCATATCCATTTTCGTTGTTAGTGCAAACTACGCCCCGATTGTGAACCTAACGTCTGGCCCTGCATTGCAGACCTGTGGGGCTAGCCTGCCAATGGCGGCTTCAAAATCTGCACCCTTCCCTTTCTTTTTTCTTTGAATGAATGAGTGTGTTTCAGACAATGTTGCGTTAGTGGATTGTTGTTGTAAATCACGTTAGGGTGGCTCACAGGGGGCTTGTTCGCTCACTAACTAGAGGCTGTGGTGGTAGCTCCAGTGCTAGCTAACTAACTAGCTAGCTAACAGCCTGGTGCTCAGTTTTCACACTCAGCCATTCAGACACCCCTGCGGCCACAGAGCCGTGGATTTACATCAAATTCCTCTGCACTTTTAAGCTCTCACTGTTGGTGTGACTGCCTGTTTCAACACAGCAGTTTTCACTTCGGCTAATTGACACAAGTGCCAAAAAAGTAGCCTAATATTTATATGGTTGTTAGTCAGTTTCTATTAATGATCTCACTGTGTTACATTATGTCATCTTGTTGGTAAATAAATAGGGTGGATACACTGTATTTGTATGATGTCAACATTGGGCGAACGATTTTCCAAACTTTCCTACAATTTGACTCATCTAGACTACTGATATACACTGTAAATATGCCAATATTAAACGGGATTTAACTCTGAAACGAGGATGAGAAAACATGCTAATGATCCAGGTCACTGAATCAGGGCAATTGCACTTGGATGAAATTTCTTGAAGATGTAAACTTAGCAGCTCATCCAAGAGGCTTCTAGGCAGTACTGAGCTTTTGTTTTTGCCCAAAAAGTTGATTCAGCTGTACTTGGATGAGTGTGAGAAAACTGGATTGGACTACAAACAAGCAGTATCCTCCCCTACATCTACTGTATCCTTGTTTGTTGCTGAGTAGACAATACAGCTCTACTGTACATGTGTTACATCCAGTCATTAAGTTTCCATTTTCACTGATTTATCATCTGAAAAGTGATACTGAGAACATGTGGCAGACAAAGATTTCTGCAATGCTCACTGTCAGTGTTCTTATCTGCTCAGGTAAAGATAAGAGAGCCTCACTACAAGCAATGTGTGTAAATCACAGACTGTGTCAGGTATTATATGTAACAGGCAGCCGATCGTTTCAGGGAGCATTTAAAAAGTGTTGTGAACACAAACAAGTGTACCTTTGTTGGCCAAATACCTATCAAACCACATTCTGGTTTTTGTTTGTCTAGACATGGTGATAATAGCCAGCGCAGCTCCTCCCTGACTACAGGCCGTGTGGAGCTGAGAGCAGTGTGTACTGTAACTTCTGAAAAGGCCAGCTGACACTATTGATGGGCGCTGCTCCACAAAGCACTCAGACAGCAGAGAGCCTCCCAGTAGCTTGTCAATTTTGGAACCTTAATGTAATGTCATGGATTTCTGCCTGGGGCTAGTTTCTGTTGTGTGGCTGCCACTCTGGAAATACCACTGAATTTGTTGCTCGATGTAGACATATGATTGCATATCGGATAATCTAATCTTATTTATGTACCTCTGTATCTGTGTTTTTCTATTATTATTATTATTTTTTAATTATTCATTTTAAGCTTGTGAATCTTACTTTACAGATTCAGTTTTAATGGGGAAAAGTTTTTGCTCATATTTAGATTGGGATTCTTCAACATTTGCCTTCTTTTTTTTAAATTAACATGGCATTTTTTTGCTAAATTAACTTGCATTTTCATTGTTTATATTCTCTCACTTGCACAAAAACATCATATTGCGTTTGTAGTAATCGTAGGTTCTTCTATAAGCTTCTTGCTGAATACAAAAATTGGCATTTTCTAAATTAAAAAGCAGAATAAACTCATTTGTGTGATTTAGCAGTATATTAAAAGAACAGTTGAGGGGTTTCTTTGAGTGACTCACTAGAAAGTGATGTTCATACATTAACATTTTCTCAGTCAGCCAATCTGGAGCACCCAGATTTCCCAGTGAGCCGACAGCTTGTCAGACAGAAATGACAAGCAGTGAGTGGCACTAAATAACTACTCTTGAGTACTCAAAGGAGTTTTGTCCGCCCACAACAGAACCTAACACTTTTTGTGAATTGATGCATTGCCGTATGACTGACTGTGGAAAAATAATGTAATGTGCTCTTTTTGTTTTTGCCCTCACAGGTGAATCATGACAGAATATAAGCTGGTTGTAGTGGGAGCTGGTGGCGTTGGCAAGAGCGCACTTACTATTCAGCTCATCCAGAATCACTTTGTAGATGAATATGACCCAACCATTGAGGTAAGGGAAAATTTTGTGTGTGTGCATGTGAATGTGTGTGTGCGCTCAAGCTCATGACTGTCTCCATGGTTTTGTGTATATGTTGGGATCCTGGGGGGGAGACACAACAAGGAGAAACACCTCTTTAAAAAAAATGAGCTCCAACAGGTTCTGCTGGTTTAAGGTTTAAAAAGACACCAAACAGGTTTTTAATAACTTTCCTTATGCCTGCCTGATTTGTCTGCAGGGCAACTTTTGAAGAGTGAACAGATTCTCTTCATAATTTCAATTATTGTTTTGCTGTTGCAGGTTAGACCGCAGATTTAGATTATTTAAATACAAGATAGCATCAGAATTTATGGCAGCGCTGCACATTTATTCAGATTTGAATGTAGGCATCAGTGTGAAGGACCGCTGGAGGACTTTGACCTTCATGATAGTTTGAGATGTGCTGAAAAATAAAGTGGCCTTTTCTAACTAGAGGAGGACGGTAATTAAAATCATAATCAATAGTCAATACTGCTGTGAAATATTCATATTGAAGCAAGGACAGAAAGTCTTTGTGAATTAATAAAATAAGATGATCGTCAGGCTTTGATGTTATTTATCAGAGTTCCTGATACTGGACCTTTTTTCTTTTTTTCTCTCCAACAATATCCACATTTCTTGTGAATATTGGGATTTGAATTGTCCCTCCAGTCATTTTGCCGAATACAGTGAAAGATTAGAAAGCACTTATAGAGCACAAACCTCCACCAAGGCTTAATCCAGCATTACTGATCGTATAGACTGAACACTGTTGCCCTCTTGTGGTGAAATAGCAACACTAACTTGTCAAAAGAGTCGCCTATTCTAAGCAACAGGAATTTTCTAGGGTCCCATTCTCTGATCTTACCTAGATGTGATAATTTGGTCATTTAAAAAAAAGAATAAATAAATAAAAATGTATATAAATTAAATTAGCATATGTGCTGAGTGATTTCTTTCTGTAATACTGCTAATACTGTAATACTGTAACAAACTGAACAAAAAGTCCAAGTAAAAATGTATCCTCCTCAGCAGAGCTCATTATTAAAACAAGTATACTTCAATTTGGAAAATCAGACTGAGTTTAAAAAATATATATATATATATATGCTGCTCTCTGTTATAGCATAGATGTTTAAAACACACAAAAAGTATAAAATTTATTTAAAAAAATTCTTAAACTGTGTCTTCTTATTTCATGAAACTGTGATTTGGACACTTGGCCCGCCTAATTCGAGGGTTGTGATCATTCCCTGACTTCTTCTTCTTCCAGGACTCCTACAGAAAGCAGGTGGTTATCGACGGAGAGACGTGTCTGCTGGACATCCTGGACACTGCAGGTCAGGAGGAGTACAGCGCCATGAGAGATCAGTACATGAGGACGGGGGAGGGCTTCCTCTGTGTCTTTGCCATCAACAACACCAAGTCCTTTGAAGACATTCACCACTATAGGTGAGCTAAGAAAGTAAAGGTCTGCAGACTTTGGACCTGCTGGCCATGCAGTGTTTTACCTCAATCTAAACGATACCATTGCAGAGTAAAGAGCTGTTCATGTTGTCATGATATCCCTTGTTTGAGACCAGTTGGAAACATTGGTTGTCATTAAGATTTAATTTAATATAATAATTCATTGCATCTACATAAGATGCCTTTGAAGCATTGTCTCAGTTGATTAAAATCCAATGACATTTCTGTTGTCTGTGAATGTCCAGAGAACAGATTAAGCGGGTGAAGGACTCTGAGGACGTCCCCATGGTGTTAGTGGGGAACAAGTGTGACCTCCCGTCCCGGACAGTGGACACCAAGCAGGCTCAGGACTTAGCACGCAGCTACGGCATTCCCTTTATTGAGACCTCAGCCAAAACCAGACAGGTGAGAGCTCGGCCTGAGATGACCACGCCCTCAAGACGCACAATTTATCTGTCAAACCTGTCACTAAACAGCTGTGGTATTCCATTTCAGGTTGTTATTAACACCTATTATTTTTAGAGGGATTTAGATCATAGTAATAATTTTGACAAGTGTCCTTGAACACTCTTCGCTCACACGAAATGTGACTGAATCATGCGGTGCTGTTGATTTGTGTCGCATTCACTGTCTCTAATGTTGCTCGGAAATTTCTCAGGCAGTGCGTTGTGCATCATTAAATCCTCCTTGGTTAATTGAATTTTTTTATTTATGGGTGACAATGTAATCATTGCATGCTACTTTGCCCAGGACATGTGAAATTACATCACCATTAGGCCCACCTGCAAAGGATCCAACATCATAAATAATCAGCATTTCAGCAAATTTGTGTGGAGGAGTCTGCATGAAAGGACAGCCTGTTGGTATTTACTCCAGGGGAGGGGGTTAATGATTCTGCTTACTGGTTACTGTGACTGGGTGTTGGAAGATTTGCCGCGGTGTCACATCCGATGGTTGTGTGTTGTGAGCATGGCCTTAGGTAGCTGACTGGCTGATGAAGTGATCTGTAAACACATTTTTCCTGGTCTCTCTGACCTGGGGGTGAATCATGGTTCCTTCTGGTGCTGGGAAATTTAACGACACAATGACTCACTTCTTACAGCTTTGTTCACCTGTTCCTACCTGGGTGTACCAGTAATCCGCTGTCCCCATGGTGCTGCTTCTGTCACTGTCATTTGAAGCTACTTGTTGTTTCTCAAATCTCAATGATTCGTCTGATTTCTCTGGGAAAATGTGATATACATAAAGAATAATACACACACTCCTGATGCATGCACTTTTCCTTCATAGTGGGCTACACAGTTAAAGTGATACATTATAATTTAGTGGTACTGCAGGCTTGGATGGGAGCTGTTTTAAAGCTCCGAACTGATAAAAGAAAATCTAAATTCTCCAACCACTATAATCCACCTCTCCACTGTGTGTTTGCTCAGGATGTTCAGTTATTGTTTTACCACAGCACAGCTAAATGCAGCTCTTCTGCCAGAGCTTCAAAGACGATGAAAACATTTAGCTGCATTTTGTTGAACATCCTAAATCATAAAAGATTTTTATCCATGCTTTGATTTTTTTTTTTTCGTCTGCCTCACCATTGGATTTCAGTTTAGTCACAATCCCTCTTCACTCTGAGGAAAAAAAAAACATCCTTTCCAAGCCTACAGGAAGTGAGTGTTTAGTTATCACAGGTTAGATTTGGTGGTATCAGGGTATGCAGATGATGATGAGACAGGCCAGACAGTACCAGAAGATCCACATCCAACCATCAGTTTGCATTCGCTTCTTTTGTATCTGTAGTTCATACCACATGCACGTATATAGTGTGTCCCCCTGTATCCCTCAGCATTGAGGAAAGTTGTGTCTCATACTGCAGAGAGTGGAAGATGCCTTTTACACTCTGGTACGGGAGATCAGGCTGTACCGGCTCAATAAGCTCAGCAAGGAAGAAAAGACTCCGCGCTGTGTCAAGCTTAAAAAGTGTGTTGTGATGTGAGAGGGGTAAGTGTATGCAGCCGCGCACCCGCCAGCTCTGTGTGTGTTGTTTAGTGGGAACTGTGGAGGAGGCAATGGGAGGAGACACCCAGTGAGAGCTGGTTCTTCATAAGTTCTCAAAGCTAACCTGCTGGTTTCTACTGGGGCTGTGGTGAGGCTCTAACAGGAGGCTGGATCAGCTGATGATTTCTGTCTTTTTCAGTGTCTTTTTGTATCGTGGTTGATCATTATCTAAGGCCATTTTCACACTGGGTTCATTTATTGAGTCTGAACAGAACGTTGATTAAGACGATCTGCTTTCACACCTGTCCACTGTTTGGTTTTTTTTGCGTGGGGGTACGTTGGCGTGACTCTTCCCTTATGAAGGTGCATTTTGCATTTAGACTGACGTAAGTGAAACTGAAGTAATGCATCTACCTGAAAAATGTTTCGACTTCGACTGGAAGAAAACAAACCACATCATATTGGGTTCTTTCTTCTTATCTGTATTCTTACCACCACCAAGACCCTGCTGCACTGATTCTATAGACTGAACACTGTTGCCCTCTTGTGGTGAAATAGCTTCACTGTCTTGTTAAAACATACAGCAGTTCTAACAGATTTTTTCCTGACAGGATCGCATTACCTGATCGTCCCTAAAATTGGTACCGTATTTTCCGGACTATAAGCCGCTACTTTTTTCCGACGCTTTGAACTTAAACACCGGTGTTTCTCATGTATCGGCGGCATGAAGCTCTTTGGCTTTTTACAAGCTAGCAAGCTCCATGCTGCTGATTCATTTATCGTCGCCACATCAGACCCGGTCAGAGTGGATGACATGAAACTGTTTGAATAAATTCAATAGCAGCTTATAGACAGGTGCGCTTAATAGTCTGGAAAGTACGGTAGTTTGTCAGTAGTTCTTCAAAAATGTTACTGATTTGGCTGCAACGATTAGTGGATGTGGTCGGCAAAAAACTCAATACTCATCTGTAATTCATGAGCATTTGTCGACTACCACAGTAGTCGACTAACTGATTAATGTAATTTATGAAGAGCTGGCTCCGTCTCCATATTATTTACATGCTGCTCAACGCTGTTGCACATGTGCAGCCCTCTGCAGAGATGGGGAGGAAGGGAGCTGCCTCACCCACCTGCAACAATAGTCGACAATTAAATTCATTGGCAACTATTCTTACAGTAGATTTTTGTCGACTAATCGTTGCACCCCCTTGTCGCTGACAAACAGACAGACAAACCCAGCCAAAAACATCCATCACCTTGGCAGAGGTACAAGAAATATATAAAAAAAAAACTCCAAAAGACTACTTCCTTTTTTGTTTGACATGATGAGGAATTTCCAATCTTCTCTCTAAAGAAAAGAAAGTGTTCATTTGATTAAGTTTCCAGATGAACCGTTCAGATTCAGACTGAACTACCAGTGTGAAAGTGTCCTACTGCGCTGAAATCAACACAAGCAAAGGGGTTTGGGCTGGTGAGCCATCATGTGTGATTAAAGGAAATTATGGCAAACCTGGGACTAAATCATGTGCTGAAATGTTTCTGTGGAGGACGTGTTAAGACGGATATGTTGTCAACACAAAGAGTGAGTGTATTTGTGGGTGAGTGGTTTTTTTGCCAATACAAATCTCTTCGTCTTTATTCTTTGTTTTCCTGCTGTCTTTGTCCCAACCTGAAGTGGCCTCAGGCTCTTTACTCTCCAGCCCCGTGTAGATTATAGTCACATAAATGTGACAGTAATCTGCTGGGTTCAGGTTCCTGCTGCAGTCGCCTCAGTGCAGCATCAACAGACACTCGCTGCATTTTCCTGGAGCCTGTTATTTACCAACAAGCAAGGAGCTCGGAGAGAGAATAAAAGCCTCATTAATACACCTCAGTCAGAATAAATTGACACATAAAAAAACCCCATCTTTTGTGAACTTTAAAATTCCTTCAGAGTATTGTTGCTCACTTGATTCAAAGCAATTTACTTGAGGGAGACTCTGCTTTTATGTGTAGCTCATGAGAGTTTTTAAACTGCTCATTTGTTAATTTTGAGAAAACTCACAGATTTGACTTGTGTTCAAAAACCTAATTTTAATGAAGTGCTTGATGGAGACAGATCTCAAGCAACATTTCGCCTGCACTGGGTCATGCACTCAGATTGTTGCCCCTGTAAACAGAACAAGTTGATCTCTCATTTTATTTTGCAGCCTGTGGACTGATTCACATTCAGAGGGAATGAAGTGGCTCCTGTAATTTCAGCTACTGTCTGTGTTGCTGTCAGTGGGAACACTGCTGACGACTTTAATCACAACATTGATTCAGCAGTGGCCCACATAGCCTGAATCGGATTCATCTGCCTGTCACACTGACTGTTCACTAATAAAAACAAATGGTTAAAACCAATGTAACGTTAATTTTCCACATGATTTTTGGACGTGTAAGTGAAATTGATGCTGTTGAGTTGGATGAAAACCTAACAATCTCTTTTTTCCTGTTGTTTTTTTCCCTCCAGGGCGTTGATGATGCCTTTTACACATTAGTGCGAGAAATCCGGAAGCATAAGGAGAAGATGAGCAAGGAGGGCAAAAAGAAGAAAAAGAAGTCCAAGACAAAGTGTACACTTATGTGAATAATCACCCCTTTTCAAGACAGACTAAAAAAAAAAAAAAAAGAAACTATGTTGAACAGTTCAAGTAATACATTTTGTACATTACACTAAATTATTAGCCTCTTTCTCAATACCCACAATACTAAACCCAAACCTGAATTTTCTGCCTTTCTTTTATTTGCTACTTGGACACCGATAAGCTTAATTTTCAGTTTAGTGCCAGTTGCCGACATGTATTGGTCCAACAACTTGATGATAATGATTTGGATAATTTTACATAACTGCAGAGCTGGGAGATAATTGCATTTGACAAATTATTCATGAACACCTTTGAGTTAATTCTCCCTTCGCTTGAAAGGTCATGATTTGCAAATGTTCTATAATGCCCCCTTTCTTTTTTCTATATATATATAAAAAAAAAAGTATGGGATGCCAAAGAATAAGTTTTCATCCCGCTCACGTAGACAAAACGGATATGAAGAAAGGACCAACATTCAGCCAGATGAGATCCAAATGTCCCAGCCACTGTGTAATGTCCCCATCTCTAATGACCTCTAAATATGACTTAATTACGTCACTGTTAAGTATGCATGCAAACTCCTACTCTTCTCCGAATGTTTTAACACCCTAATTAGCTATTAATTAATTTGCAATTTGTCATTGCTTTGTACTGTGCGGGGAGTGATTTCTTGCCTACATGAGACAAGATGTGTTGTGTTTTTTTTTTTTGTTTTGTTTTTGCATGCATTGTGTCCTAGATGACATGGGTATTGCAAACTGCCTCTGGTTGATACGTTTAACGGAGCCCGCAACAAGGAACTCTGACTCAAGTGGACGTCGTACAGTCTGCCGTTTCAGGTGTATAGAAAGTAGTCAATATTTGCTTTTGAGAGAAAAATCTGCCATGTTTAAATAAATGACAAACTCAAAGATCCATGATTACTTTAAAGCCCATTTTGTAGGAATGAAATGGGACAGGCAGCCAGGTTTGTGTTGGTTATTTTAAATTGCAGAAACTTATGCCTTGATTGACTTTTCTGGTTAAAACTCTTGTGCTTTAGGCTAAGGCTCGACTCCAGGATTGTTTGAATTCCCCCTGACAATAATGGCTTACAGCTGTCAGCAGGTTCCTCCTAGAGGACTTCATCATTGAGCAGAATGTTTAAGTTAAATGCTAAATTAGAGGAAGCGTGAGTGTCCAGTTGTGGCCACAGAGATGTCAAGCCTTGCACGTTTTCCTCAGCTGTCGACCAGAATGCATCTTTTTAGGCAGTCGTCAGGAATATTTTTCTCGGTGGAGTCACAGAAGTTTTTGCGATTAATTTGCTCAAGTGTTAAAATTGTTTAGTGGCCTGCCTTTCAACAGAAATGATTGTCCAGCAAAAATAATTTGTCATTTTCTCTCACAAAACGTATGTGTCGTGGTGATGTAACTGGAACGGATGTTTGTAAATGAGGCAATAATTGCCATAAAATTGGTTTTTAGAGAAAAATTGTCTGAATTTATAAGAAAAGAAAAAAGAAACTAGTTCCTTTCTTGGGTCAACCCATACTTCACCTTGTTCATTGTATTTGCAAACTGTTTGCCTGGGGATTTTTATTTGCCTTTTATCTTTGCATTAGGTGCTACATTTAGACGGTAGAAAGAGCCGAGACCACATTTACTTTGGCCTGCGTGTACTCAAGAGATACACAAAATGCTGTTGAAGGGGAGCGATGCTATTCACACAGAGAATCCAGACATGATACATTTTGCTTTCAGGATTAATGGATTTTGACCCAGTTTATTATTACCTCTTTTTTTCATGAAGTAGATAATAACTGTTAATGCAATTTTAATTATGGAACCCTCCTGTTAACAATACTGTTTCAAAAGTAGTTTTACTGTAATGTTTGAAATGTTCCTCTTCCTTTATTGCGTGCCAACAGCTGATTTCTGAAATGTATCATTTATACCTGGATCGTATTTTAACAACCTTTGTATAGTTGTGATACTGAAAGGTGCATATTTTGTAAATTGTGCTTCATTTCGTTGGTGTGTCTAAATGAATGTTGCTTTAATGGAGTTTCACTCCGCTCTGTGTATGTGACTAGAGAGTGTGACTGGGTCCAGGTCTAGGGAAGTGAATGAATGACCACTTTACCACGTACCTGTTGTGGGCAGTGTAGAGTGGTGATCTGATCTCAAATGAGTCTATTTTTTGCCATGAATCTCACCACTCCTATTTAATGTGTAATAAAGAACAAAGTAAAGAGGAACCAAACTTTTTCTCTCTTTGTTATTTTGTCCTCTTCATTACACTGATTACGTGTTTGCTCCATTACAGCACATTACGCCACTGGAGAGCATTAGACTACAACCACTTTACTGACACTAATGCACAGAAACATAAAGCCCTGAAATTACTTTTTCTGAAGGATTCAGTCGTTTCTTTTTCTTTTGATGTTTGAAGATCACGTCAATGTTCCCCAGCAGGTGGCAATGTTCACTCACTGTGGCAGCTCTGCTTCTTACACACCACAAAATCTATGAAGAGGCTGTTCTCCAGCTGCCCACACTTCCAGACAGACAGCCTGGTTTTAGCTTTTACAAGTTGTGGACATATTTAAAAATAAATATGAGAGCGGGGGGAGAAAAAGCCTGGTATTCAGAGCAGAAGTGCACCCACTATTTAAAATGAATTTTTGTTGACATCATTTCCTACACCACCAAGCTCATTATCTTTGGTATTTAAATTAAAAAGATTCTGATTGTTCACTATGAATAATTATGAGTGCATACAATATATTTCTTACTGCAAATAAATTCAGCGTCTCACAAAAGATAAAATAAACCAAATTATAGAGGCGTTAGAAGTGAAGTTATTCACAATTATAAAATAAATGTAAAAATGTTCATTAAGTGGTTTATTGATCTATTTACAAGTAAGTCCATTGCCCCAGTTTTGTTATGTACTGATGTGTGCACATCACTGTTTTGTATTGTGTCTGCTTGTGTCCATAGTATAATGTGATGTTACAGGACTGAACATAATACCTAATGAATAAAACAGGCACATAATACCATACTTGCTAGATTTGGATATTTAGTTAACACCAATTTGCCTTTAGCGACAAACTCTTTAATATTAACTAATTTAGCCAAAAGCAAAGATACAAAGAATCCTGAGAAACAGATGTAAAATAGTACAAACTGGTGCATAAATCCTGCACTATCTGATTTGAGTTTGTTATATTATACTACAGTTATTATAGTATTAGTGCCGGCTCGCTGACAATCAAAGTATTGCTACTGTGTTTTAACAATCAACCTTGTTAATAGTGATGTTACCATATACAATCAGTAATTTTAATATTTTTCACTTATAAAATTATTCTAGTATTTCAAAATGCACATCGAGCACTTCTAACTGTGAAATACCATAAAAATGTTTTCCAAAATGCAGTATCAAACATGTATTTCTGCAGTTTATTGTGGACATTAAAGGACAATTCAAAAATCATTTAAATGTATTGTTTTTATTTGTATTCATACATGATGTGCCCATCCAACCCTGCAGCTCCAGCTGTTTTTAACTGGGACTAAAGCTCTCATTTGCTCGTGTTTATTATTAAACAACACAGAAATCAACTCCAGAGATGCTTAATCCAGCAAGCAAAGGTAATCCATTACTCTGAATGAGAAGCCAAGGGTGTTTCTCACTCTAACAACAGAATACTAATACCAGGCTATAAACTTGAAAAGAAAGTCTGTTTACTTTCACGTTATGTGCAAACTTTGGCTCCTACTTTCTGCCATGTCTTTGGAGCTTCCCCTGGGGCGTGTTTTGTTCAATTCATGTGTTGTATAAAACAAAATCCTCCACTTCCTGCTGCAGTTACATTATGACCTTTTCTGCCGGGCGAAACAAGACGCACGGTCAATGAATATTATCCTTACAGGGGGCTCAGAGTTAATATTTCGACACTTTTACAGAAACAACTCTCAAAGGACAACTACAGCGCAAACGAAGTAATAGAGCTGTTGAGGGTTTAGCTGAAACCACCTGCACTTGGAAGTATTTTGCTTTTTATTCTCCATCATTAAAGTCTGTTAATAAGATGAACAGAAACATGTGAAGCAAGTAACCAGTTAAAATAATTTATTTAAATCAATTGAACTATTCACAGATGTATTCACGACGTTGCCTCAATGTAAAACATCCCAGTTGCTCTATCTGAGCTTGATGTGGGAAATCAAACCAACACAAGTCAAAATATTTAAAAAAATCACCCCTGGCAACATATTTCTGGAGTTTCTGACATACTGTATCCACGCAGGGTGTTTCAGAGGTCAGCGTTGCTCTGTATTGGCGTAGTTTCCTAGAAAGTCCCTTCCTACCAGCCCCTTATTTACTGCCACAGTGACAGAAGTAGTCCTCTGGCTTCAACAAGCAGGACTGAGCGTTGGAGGATGTGCTTGTTTAGTCATATTCTGTGAAGGGGGATGTCATGTAGCATCAAAGATGAGGTATTTTCCCTTGCAGATTTCCAAGAAATAAATGCCAGCTGAGCTCATGACCATAGACAGTGTACAAGCTTCAAAAGGACAGGCCTGTGTATGTGTCATATGCAGCCAGTGCTGGGGTAATTGGCTGCAATACAATGTTTGTTGTAGAGGCGACCTGTATATAGTTATATCCCGTTCAGGATTACAGTATTAGAGCTAAGGCTGTTTATTGAAATTGCAGTTATAATTACCATCAATGAATCATTTTTGTGCTGCTAGCCAATTGTAAATTAAAGAGGCAGGTGTTTGAGCTGTTTGGTTGTAATACCCCATTACAATCTTCTGTTTCCTTCATAATTATTCTGTGTTTGATGTGCCGAGTAGCTTGTTTCAAAGGAAGTTAAGTTGTTTCCAAACTGTTGCTGTGAACAATAAACTATGTTAACATATTGTGACAAGCTCCATTACTCTGTCTTCCTAAACAATGGGGCTACGGTGCCTGCCACATAGCAGCCAAGAGTGAAAAAGAGAGGAGATCTAATGAATTATGCAGAGAGAGCTTTCTTTCAGCCTGACAGTCTGAAACCAGCCTGGAGAAAATTGTAAGAGAAGTACGAGTCAGTGCAGCCATCACAAATCCCCCTCCCCTTCCCCCCAGGGACCGCCAAGGCCGAGGCCTGTCAGTCAAGCACCCTCTTCCTAAACTGTAATCTGGGGACAGCACTGAGACGCCTGCAGGTCTGATAAAGCACGTAAGAGATGCCCCAGAAACCAATCCATGGTACTCTGGGCTCCTGTCAGCGGGAAGGTCGGGTGAGAAAAAGACACAGCAAATGTTCCTAAATTGCTACCAACAAGCTTCGGACTGGATCCACACACACACACACACAAAAAACCCCTAACGCACAACCCAGGCTGACAAAATCCACCTGCCTACCTGCCGTGTGCACACTATATGAAGAAAGCGCCATCACTACTCACGACCCCTGTGAGCGTGTGCAGAGGGGTGAATTCACAATCATCTGACTGCGCTGACCTCTGCCTTGTTAGTGCACGGAGCAGGAGAATTTCCTTTTTATTTTAATGAAGCGTAGTTTCCCTCTCTGGCTGGCAGCTGAGTGTGGGGCAGCCAGAGCACAATCTGGTAATGAGAGGCCACAAGGTTTAGGTGTCTTCAAACTGCAACACATAGAAGAGACTTAATACAGACGTGTTTTCACCAGCCCTGGAGGAAACGAAGAGCCGGATGAATATTCATGGAGCGCTGATGAATTGTGTTGCCTACAGCATCGTGCCACTTTGAAAGCCCTCATGCTGCTTCTTTTATCACAGGAGGTCCTTGGCACTGAACCTCACGGGCCACAACACAGCGCTCCAGCATCCAGCTACCAATTATCATCTGAGATCATTAACTTGTTATGTTGACACAAACACTGCAATTTCAGATGCCCCTCTTTATTCAAATGACCCTATTCATGAGGAGTGGCTGACTGAGTTGATTGGATTTTTTTCCTCACATGCCTCGCAATCACTCAACAAGTGATGTTTGGACACAAAATTAATGAACAGCGTGCGATGCTTTGAACCGTGTGCACGCTGCGTTTTTCGAGACGGATAAACAAGCTTCACAATATCTTTCCAAGTATGCATCAGCACAGATTGATACAGTAATGGCATGATGCTGAATGCTTATGCTTTGTTCCATTCAGCCAGCAGCCTCCTCGTAATGATGGTAAGTCACAAGGCAGAGAGATAAAGGGATAGAGGGACAGAGGCGGAGCTGGGTGGCAGGGTTGAGGGCGTGAGGATTGAGCAACGTCATGTTCTGCAGCCCCAGATGGGTGATTCATACCAGCTTCATCACTGGCAACAGACAGGACATCCAGGCCTTTATTACCTCCATCCATCACCATCACTTCATCAATCTGAGCCCCTGTGAGCCAGCTCTCAAACCAGTCCCCAAACACCCATCCCAACGCGCTGCCGGACAGAGATTTACACCCACCCACTAACATCCTCTGCGTCTCTCGCTTTAGCACACACACACACACAAAACAAGAGAGATGAGCTTCTATGCCAACTTTAGACACACACACACAAAGCGAGACAGACAGGGGGAGAGTGTGTAAAGGCCATTCTGCATGGTGTGAAGCTGTTCCCCTAAGGGCCTCTGGCTGACAGGCTATCCTGCACTGTGAAAGCCACTTACACTTCAGCCACATCATACCACCTGCTGCTTCTGACCAGTGTGTCAGAGAGGCATATCATGATGGATACACTAAGCTGTGGGAGAATTCATTAAATCACTCCCACTGCTCCCACTATGAAAAAAAAAAAGTACAATCTCACCCATACATACATAATACAAGACTTGTTTTCTTTCACCTGGAGACTTTTACAGTCTAATGCAATCAGCATTATGTGCCTGCAATAAATACTGTCGTGACATTTCAGAGAGCCGTGTGGGAAAACATGAGATTGTAGTTTGCGGAGGTGTTGCAGTCGATTGTATTATGTTAACAACACAAAACAAAACAAAAACTGCATTCATTTCTGTTAACTAATCCAATGAAATGGCCAAAATCAACAATACCCATATTTCAATATCATCCAACTTTCATATCTTGTTTTAGGCTAAAGCATAAACTGTACATAGAAATGGATGATAAACCATATCTCAAAAATGAGCCCAATGTAGAAGTGCCAAAAAAAGTGCGTTTATATCACAGGAAACAGTCCCTCTTCTGTGTAGCAGGTCATCAGGTGAAGGAGGAGAGTAATCTTCAGAGTCTTACTGTTGTGACGTCACAGAAAGTAGTTTGAAGAGTGTTTCAGGTGAGAAATTAATTGTTTTCAAGTTAGAGACTGGTTAAAAACGTGCTCCAATGTTTTCGGAGATATGAGCTCAAGCTACAACCTCTGTCAGCTGTTCGATCAACCGGGTGGTCAGAGCTCACGTTTTTTTTCAGCTGACGTTTTTGAATAAAATTTTTAATATCAGTTAAGCGCTGTTATTGTACATTAAACCAATCTGTTTAGTGTTTTCCCCACACATAGTAGAAACTTGTTATTCTGACTATAACCGTGCAGACTGTTAGCTTGTGGGTACAAATGTTTCCCTGCCGTCATTGCCTCATCACTGCAGCAACATATTTGAAGTAAACACAACTCATCTCTCACCTGAAACACTCTTCAAGCTGCTTTCTGTGACGTCACAACAGTAGAACTCTGAAGGTTACTTCATCAACTTTCTCCTCCTTCGC
>OOFC01015006.1:0-11557 GCA_900323345.1 Pseudochromis fuscus
CATAACCTAGTGTAACCCCAAGAATGCTACGCTCTGTGTATTTTTAAACTTGAACCCCCACCCTCACGCCCCTCCTCCTCTCTCCCCGTCTGTTATGCATTCAGGTCTGACATCTGTCTGTTTGTGAGCTGCAAAGTGAAAGCCAATTTTATGTGGGATCACCTTCTCTGTGCCATCCCTACTCAGGATTAGTGTATCGGGCAGATCTGTGCAAACTACACTATTACAGTTGTGTAAAGGATTTTGTGTATTTTTTTGTGGAGGGGGGGGCGGGGCTGCTTAGCCTTTTTTTAATATAAAGGTACATGTCATTATCTGTATTTGGAAGGTTTGAATTCCAGTACAAAGGTTTTTCAGTAAAACCTAATTTGGTCCCAAGCCTAAGGTTTCTTTACTTTTTTTATATAAAGATCAGACAGTAGAAGTTCAAGTGAAAACCAAATTATTTTCTTAAAAGGTTTAAAAATTTTTTAGACACACTTTTCAAAATACAGCATAGATAATATGGAACTAAATTTTAGATTTGATGACTAGTTGGTAGCTCGTGGATCATTTTTTAATTTACTGTACTGTGTTTTTTTTTCAAAAAATTTAATATTGTGATGCTTCTAGAACAAACTGTCTTATTTCTCCTCATTTCAGGCGTGTTAAGACAAATTCCTACAGATTGAACAGACTAAGAGGGTAGCATGGTTCCCATCATATTTATTTTACTTTCCTTACCCTTGAATGTGCTGATCTAAGAGTGTCTACTCAAATAGGAAACTAGTATGTAAGTGACTGTTTCACTGTTTTATGGGATTTTAACAATCAACAAGATTATATCCTTGGATCTTCTGGCAGCAGTTCTACAAATATCTTTACCATATATCAACAAAAAATGGAAATGGCTTGAATGAGTGTCCTTCTAATAAGTTAGTGGACCCATAGCCACAATAACCTGACCCCCGTGTCACCACTGGACCCAGAACTGACCGCACTGCCGTTGAGAGGACACGTTCATAGTGATTGATGTGTGGTAGTGCTGCTTCTAGCTCGGGTGTAAAAACCTGTCTGTCTGCTTTAAGTGATTAGCATCCAGCTAGCCATTCCATCTGTTACCCCCAGCCCTGTTTAATTAATGAACTTTCTTTTTCCACCCCACAGCCAGCCCGTGCAACACTAAAGCAAAAGCTGTTAGCCCTCTCAGATTGTCCAAATGGATGCGTGTTCTTGCACCCCCACCCCTCCCTCCTCAATGGGTGCGTTCTCATTGATTAGTTATGTTTTGTTTTCCCCTCTTTTGTCTCAGGGTTCCTGAAGGGAGGGTTAATGAGCTTTCCTGGCAAGCTGCAGTGCTTGGAATCTGGGGATAAATGGGAATAATTTTGTTGTTTTTTGTTTTGTTTTTTTGTGATGGACTTGGCAGAGATGTGAAGCCTCGTGCCACAGTGTGTGTTTGTGTCTACGTGAATGATGATGCGTGTTTGTTTGGATGTGTATGAATGGCTTTGAGGCGGGGTATATTGCATTTCATCCCTGCTGGTCTATTATTCCTCTTCAGAAGCAGGGAATCTGGAACACTCTTTAACAGTTGGCTCTGTCACTATTCATCATCCAGGCATCTCAGCGAAACTCTTGTCCTGTCCTCCTTTTACCACCAAGTAGTCTCTCCTTTTTCCCTTTATGTCCCTTCTTCCTTCCGTGTCTCTTGCAACAAGGCAGTGGACAACCCTTTGTACAGCTAAAGCTGCCGTCTTTTGTTTGTGCGGCCTTTTTTATCCTTGTGCTAATCGCCGTGGTCGTGTGCCTGAGTTGGACCCCATATTTCACGCTCAGCTCTCTTTTGTTTGACACACAGCCCCTGATAAGAATCCCAATTCTAGGGCCTCTCTGATATTGAAATCCAACAGCGGAGTAGAAAGAGCCTTCAATCATCCATTATCTGTGCTCTAGTGATTACCATTCAATCTCCCAGGGTCCAGGCTCCTCATCACCGGCCCCAGAGCTGAGGCCGTCCCCTGAAAGAACCCGCATCCCTTAACGCCTGTCTCACATTCAAGCATATCCATAGATATTTCTGACGCTGTCTTGAGACAGCCCCACATTGAATGCTGCAGGGAAATGTCAGTGAAATGTCACTCATCATTCTCCACTGGAATCTCTTGGTCTCTGATGTGGCCTTGGGTTTTTTGGGACTCTTGTGAAGACACCTTGTGACATTATTGAGCGTCTTTATCCCTGGATGGCCGTTACATTTTCAATCCTTTTTTTTTTTTTTTTTTTGTTCAGAGACTGTGATTGCTCTTTTTTTGCATGAGGCTACATTACTTTTTATGTTGCAGACCTAATTGGCTGTTTTAAGAAGGAATTAGTTGATTATTTATAAGTTGCACATTAATGCCTCTTTAAATGGTTCAAAGGCAGTGTCTGCTCCTCTGCTGGCCTGTGGCCATTGTTCTCTTTCAGAGGATGTCCTTGTGCCTCGCAGCATTTGCATTTTAGCACTAAATGGAATTTTCTGCATTGACAGACAGGCGAGGCAAACAAAGCAATAACAAAAACAAAACATTTAAGTGTGCATCGCTGTGCATTGTGTTCGTCTTCTTACAGCATGCAGCGTTTGATGTGTTAATAGTGATTGTCTGTGTTTCATTGTCAAGTGGCTGTTGGGCTGAAAGAGAAGCAATGAGAATTACTGACCACATCTTCCTGTGTCCCTCCACTGCAACAGACTGTGATAATATTGAGTTTGTTGTCAATAATAGACAACGTATTGTTGGTTTACAAGTACTCACTGAACCCTCTGGGCATGGGCTCTATTTACTTTAAAAACATGTGCTTTTTTTGTCTTATACTCTCACATTAAAATGAAGATTCATACAATACATGATTATTATTTTTTCGTCATTTTGTCTACATAATAAAATGGATGAAAAGCTGGGAGCTGCAGACGTCCACTTATCCAACATTTTATGTTGAGATACACAATAGCTCTTGGTACCTTTGTTTAATGTAGCGCACACATCTTCATTAGTTATGTATAGCTTCTAATTACTATTGATGAGACTCTGGCTGATTTGGGTACAAATCTATAGCTTTTGTTATTCTAATGAGTGTTATTTACCCTCAGATCTCCAAGCCAGGGGGCTCTGGAATGGGGCTTTGTGCACACAGATATAGAAGGGGCAGCTCTAGCTACACCCACTTGTTTTTGTATCTGAAGACTTTGACAAAATCCAGTTTGCCCTCCCCCCACATCATCAGCCGTCTGCATGGATGTATAGCACTTCCCGCTCCTCCATCTGTTTTTGTCCACCCATGAAAAGGTCCATTATGATCTGCAGGATGCACAGTTGACGTACTGCGAGCTACGCTTTAGCCAATCAAAGCAGTACACCGAACTTCCATGAGCCCTAACCCCCTCCTCCTCCAAGTTCATTTTGACTATGTGGGGTCTCTGTCAGAGATCTTCAGCTGAACAAGTTTTTATAACAACATTGTCTCCGTCATCCCTTTTCCCTATAAAAGCTTTCAGTCTGAATGGGACTCCGTGCACTGCCCAATGGATGATGGCAGGCTCCTGATTAACCCTGGAGTGACTAGCTAATGTCATTGAAGAAGGGCCACCTGGCTGTGAGACTGTACAGTCAGCTGCCACTGAAGGGCCAGAATAGGAGACGACCAGGTGTTGGGCTCCAGCCCCCCCAATTGTTGCCATGTAATAGCCTGCTTGACTGCACAATATAGCCCAGGGGCGAGGATTAGGAAAAAGCTGTTGCCAACACAGAAGTCTATTTTCTTTTTAGCCCAAGGTTTTGTGTGTGTGTGTCTCTCAGTGTGCATGCATATGTGTGCATACACATATATATATTTACTATCCTCCTCTTAATTATAACAGGTACAAGGCAGGAGGATCCATTCATGTCTAAGTCCCAACCCTTTCCAAACTCAGGACATTAATTCCCCATGCTTTAAACTTTAACTTAAACTTAAATTTTCAGATTATGAAGGAGGACAGAGAAAAGTGTATGTATAAGAGGTGAACCAACAGAAAGTCTTTACTGCAAGTAAATACTTAACAAAACAAAGCTTTCTTACAATAATTAATATTTGCATCATATCCCTAAGTCTTCGACAGAAATGTTTAGTCATTGTTAACAGCGTTTTGACAAACCAACATTTGGCCCGAATATGTAAATTTGACATAGGATAGTTTATTTTTCATTGTAACAACAATAGCATTGATTGAAATATGTGCAGAATGCACATATGGGGGCAAATATAATTACTCTTGTCCCCCAAGTCACTAATACTCTCCGTTCTGTGCATTTACCATAGATGTGATTATATGTAACCCAGCGCTAATCATTATCATTCCCGCTAAATGCCTGGCATTTTGCATAAGGCCAGGCAGCCTAATTGGTCCAATGAACCTTTCATAGAGGGGGCAATGGAGGTACAAGAAACCTCATGTGTAGCATGTCTCGATGGTGAAGCAGACAGAGATGCTTGTCGTTAATGCATCACAGTTATTCTGTTGCACATGCCACAAGCATCATTAAAATTGCAGAAGCCTCTGTTCATTTTGTTTTAATATTTCATCAGTGCTTGTCTGAGCCATGTTATGGTAGGGTTAAAATCAGAGTCATTTGGCATGACCCAGAGTTAGCACACTACTCTTGTAATTTAAGTGGCAGATTCGTTTTCTAGATGTGTCAAATAGATTATGAACATCAGGATACTGTAATTGGTGCTTTGCTTTAAAGTGAATACAGGTGGGCAGAACCTGAGTGTGAGTTTGCAGCTTGAAAATAATTATCACAGTATAAATTTCATCATGAAAGTTGGAAGAAAAAAGAGGTGAAATGCCTGAGATGGAGTCAGATGGATTTCAATCACTGTTCTTGGTTCAGCTTGCCCTTCCCTGTTTCATCTTTGACATTTTATTAAAAGTTCAAATTGAAATCAGATAGATGCTGCTGTTCCCCTGTCTCGACTCTAAACAATTCAAATTTCAGGAACTGGAGGAAAAATATGACACCTATTCACCTCAGACAGCTCATAAGATGCCCACCTTTGTCCTGACCTAATAATGTTTCCTCAGACATTCATGTCACTCTGGCCATCATCACTGACAAAGGAGACCTTCAGAGACAACTCTCACCCAGCCACTCATGCAACTGTATCTGTTAATCTTCATCCCTATCAGCCTTTTGTTGCTCATCTTATTATGACTTTCTGTTAATACACAGTGGAGGCCTGTGTGACTGTCTGGCTATAATGGGTCTGTGTTTGATTAATCATGTCGATCCTTTGTGTTTTACATCTAAGGCTGCTGTGTTAGGACTCATCAATGGACGCCAGAGTCCTTTGAAAAGGAGATTAGTTACAGACTCAGCTCATCTGAATACACAAGCCCGGTAGGCTTTGATGGCCGTCATGTTGTGTTGAACAAACTGTGCTACAACACATTATGATGTCACCAGGTATCTTGAAACTATCCTGTGTCTCTGGTGTGTGAGGATGACTTGTTGCCTTCACCATTTATATTGCGTGAATCCCCAACAATCTGGTGGTTCTAACCTAGTTTAGGGGTCAACATTGACCTTGGTGTAGGTGCAGCGCTCATGATTTGTTGTGGAGCAGAAATCGATATTTAGTGTCCCCCAGAGGAATGGTGAGCTGCCAGAGACTTGAGAAAATGGGTGACTACTTCCTACAGTTAGCTCGTAAATAACCCGGTCATGCCAGCTAGCAGACATCAGATTTTGTCTGCAGCTCTGGCAAAACCTGTGTGAAATCACTGATGGGCAGTGATGATGTCACAGGTTAAGAGTGATGTCACAGCCATAAGTCCTCATCCCACTGTCTGAATGCCAGATGGACGGTAGAGAGGTGTGGAGGTTGGAGCTTAGAAAGCTCTTGCTGTGGGAAACTTACCCCTCAGGAGGTGTCATTAACCTGGGCTTACTGTTTGACCTGACTCCTCTGGGGCTCCCGAGCTCCAGTTTCCAGGACCCACTAATTAGGCTACTTGTTAAAACTCTCTGAAACCAGCTATTTCTCTGGAGCATCTGATGTTGTGTAAGTCTATGCTCACCCTGAAAAAGGACACACAAACACCTCCATTCATCATAGTGCATCTATGACACGTTCAGGCGTTTTTCTGTTCTGCTGCTACAGCTGTCGACAGCAAAAAAGCTGTTTAATGAGACACCAAGGTTTGAGTAGCTGCTATATAAAATGGGAATAGGACACACACACACACTATACAATCACCCTACAGCCTGGTTTCTGTCATACGCACTCTCACTTTATCCATCTCAATCTGTTGTTCCTTCCCACTCTGCCATTATTCCTGCAGGTAGCTTTATTGCCACATTCACTTTCTCTGTTCCTTTCTTTCTCCCTGTGCCTCTCCGTCTAAATGTTCCTGTCTTCCTCCCCGTTTTCCCATAATCACCTCACACCTCTGAGGGCCTCTGCTGAGACGAGCTTCACACCTCAGCCCTCGCTGTGACAACAGGTACCGCTGGCACTCACCGCCCAGCCTCTCTCCAATCAACACCTGCTCAGCTTTATCTCTCTTTCTTTGCTTCCTCTTTTCCATCTTTTGCTCTCCCTTCTTTCCATCTTCACCTTTCGCCATAGTTGTATCCCTTGTTTTTGTGTCTCAATCAATCTTTTTCCTCATTCTCCTGCCTTTTTTTCCTATGTCCACTTCCTCCATACCAATGCCTCCTGGAGCTGGCAGTGTGATCCCTTGTTGATTTAAACTTGTTCATGTTACATCAGTCTGCATTTATTAGTTTGGTCCCCAGTCTAACATTTGCCAGCAGCACGCCATTTGTAACTATGCATTATTGTCTGATTTTGTCACAAATCATATTTTTAATTGTGACATTTACACCTTGTTCGATCTTCTGCTAAGCAGGAGACTTAACCTCCTGATGTATCCAACAGGTTGGACAGCATCTGTGTGATGCCCAGTAATACTGCTGCGAGTGTCTGTGTGAGATGAGGAGGTGGGGTTTTAACAAAAAAGCATAATGACCACATCTGCTTTTTATCCTGTTTGTACTGGCACCCCAGCGCAACCAAGCAACCCCCCTACCATCCTTTCCTCTTAACAGGCCAATTATGTGACTGCTGGGAGTCAATGGCACTGTGAGCTACTCCTGAGCTCCCCTCCTCACCAAGGTCAAGCTGATTGGCCCAGGTTAATGGGCAGATGTGGGGCTAAGAGAGGAGGGGGTCAAGCACCTAGAGGCACCCTCTACCTCATTTCTAAACTGTCCCTCTTCACTACAAGAGCCCCTTTTACCACCAGTGCTTCTACAAACAGGATTAACCTTGGCTGCTGCCATGGAAGCCTGAGGAGGATAGAAGTGTTTTTTCCCCAGACTTTTTTGTTTTGTTTTTGTTTTTATTTTACAGGCATCTTTTTTTTTTTTTTTTTTTTCATTTTTAGGTAAAACTCAAAGAATCATAAGATTCAGTGGTTAGTTCTGTAGCTTTTCTTTGGATAATATAAATCTATGGTACATTGTGATTCTGTGTTGTTGTTTTTTTTATGTTAGGTTATTAAAAGTGCGCTGGACTAGCATTCTTTTACCAGCATTTCTTGTTTCAAAATGTACTTTTAACCTGTATAACCTGTGCAACACCCAAATTATCTTTCACCTTGCTGCTTTTTTTTAAACTATGAAAACCTTCTAATTAAGCAAAGACACTTCACACTTGATTCTTAACATGATGAAGGCATCTTTGACAATAAGGGGAGGAGACAGTCACCCTCCCTGCACACATCATCTGACTTCTGTCACTTTGAAGAGGATAGAAACAGAGCTTAAGTAGTGAAATGTCAGTATGGGACATCTTAAGACCTCTCTAATGCTCCTTTGCCTAATCTGGATCTTCACCCCCTACCCTGCCTTATCACCAGATTAGTTGTGTGTATGTCTCTATTTCTGTCTGTCTTATACTTGTTGCAATTACTGCACAATTTTGACACCATCTTTTATGGTTTTACCGCAATAAAATACTCAAAGACACTGGGTCTGAAACCACTCTTGACCTTTCTTCTCTTTTTTGCTGCTGAAGTCTTTATACAAGGATACAGCAACTTGTGAGATCCACTGTTGGGATGGTATTCTTGATGTCTTCAGTTTTATCTCGTCCTCACCAGACAGAGTACCGATGTTCACTTGGCATTCACAACAAACGGTGTTTAATGTGCTCAGAATTGCAGAAATACCATTGGCTGAGTCTTGTGGTCCATTGGTTCTCCGGTCATGTTATGACCAAGATGCTTATTATCTGAATTTTGATGTTAACAATTAGGAGAAAGGAAATACATTCACATGCTTATTTGGGTTCAAGGAAACATTCAGTGTGTTTGTCATGAGAAAATACTGATTGTATAATGTTTACTTTCAGAGCACCTGTCAGTAAAGGAAACCTTTCTGAAACCATGCATAATCAGCTCTGCAGGCGGCGAGTGTTAAAAGGCTCTGAGTGTCAGAGGCCAGTGGTGGCAAGAGGACTTTTTTTTCAGTAAGGAATCTGAGGAACACAAAGACTTGGGCCGGATGGTCGGGATGCTTCTCTCCAGAGAGATACCAGTTCAGAGGTCAGCTTAGGCTCTATTGGGGGAACTGTGTGGGTGTGGATGGAGGGTGTTAGTGTGTGTGTTGTGCCGGCTTAAGCACAAACGCTGATGTGTGAGCATGTGTATGTGTCTGCATGTGCTGGGTGGGGCTACACACGGCACAAAATGGATCCCAGTGGACAAGTGTTTTCAGGACAGTTCCCTGTGGATAGAGGGAGAAAAAGGGAGAGAGATGATGATGAGGGTTGGTGGCGGTTGGGCCGATGGGGTCCAGCGGGGATGAAGCTGCCTGCTAATGAAGAGCCATCTGAGGCCTCCAGTCACCTTGAACATGGGCCACTGCAGCTGCCCTGACCTTGGCTTTGATCCACAAAGATTCTTGACCCCCACCATTCCCCCAGAGCTTACCTCCCTGCCATCTGGACAGCATGCATGCATATGTATACATATGTGTGCACACCCACGGATACATATGCATGTACACGATTATTGAGCCATACGAACATGCACACATGTCCACACAGGTACGAGCAGTAGTACTCTGTCTATAGTTGTCTTCTGCTTAAATACTTGCACTTATATGCCAGCAATAAGTCACAGTCTTTGTCATCAGTAATAACAAAGGAAAAAGAGGGCAAACAGGGGACAGCCGGAAAAAGGACTATTTCCACTCACATTATCCCAAATGTGCAAATGTTGTATTTAATGGATTGGGTTTGTGCCTTTCTCTTTATAGCTACCACTCACACCTCACCCCCATAACTCCATAATGACAGCCTCCATGTCTCCACATATCAGTCAACTAAAGTTGTTTTACATTAACTCAGTCCTGAGAGATTTTTTTTCATGTTTCCATCCCGCCGGTTGCTACGCTCCATAGAGATTACATTGGTCCTCTTCTCTTCTCCCTAATATGAATGCAGTCATTTGGAACGTAGGGGTTCCTTGGAAATTCCCAAAGTGGCCAACACACTCTCCTCCCACACATTTGCTTGTCTTGCTCGTCCACCCAGTTCAGCTGTAAATGACAGTTATGTCACGGGTGACTTGAGTTGCAGTCCATCTGTGGAAATGTAGACCTGTCTGAATTTACCTCTTTATATTTCATCCATATCTATATGAGATTTTTTTTTATGATGCAAAATATAGTTGAGCCTTCAGTGATACAGTAATACACTTCATCGGGACATAAGGTGTTGTATGTTGCGATGTTATGTACCAGGCACTCACCAGCTATATAGCTTCAGCTTATTTTTTCCCTGAAAAGTAGGTCAGTGTCAGGGGGTTTGATTTCCCTGACATGGACATAGTCTTTGCGTCACTGTTGTGGACGTGTCCCTTGATTAAGTTACTGTATGGAGGTAGTAGCATCTGTGTATATGCAAGGGAACAGGCTGTGCCCATGGCTTAGTAATTAGAGACGCGCATAAAAATGAGACAGTGCGAGAGAGAAGGCAAGATTACCCCTCACTGTGCATCAGGTCTGATTTTTGTGAAGCAATTTTTTTTTTTTTTACCCACCAATAGCATCGTACATTTACTTAAGTGAGCTGATTATGGCTCTCGCTTTCACTCATCTCCAAAATACCTTTTATTCGTCTCCCTCCCTCACCACCTGTCTTTCTCCAACACTGCCTGTCATAGTTTCTCTTGACTCCTGATATTTTTGCACTCTCTCCCTTCATTTTATTCTTTGAAGGGTTTTTTTTCTCACCCACTATAATCCATTTGTCTAACTTGGATAGAGGGCAGCGGAAGGAAGTAGTGGAGGAGAGGCGTGTGTCAGAGTCAGAGAGAACGTCTGCTCCAGCTGGAGTCAATATTTGCTTTAGGAATCTCAATAACAGGCCTGCAGTCATCTGCATCTCTGATAATGGACAGCCATATGGCTCTGTTGACCCACGCTGTGCCGAGGTTCTCCCTCTCTGTCCTTCCTTGTTTTTCATTAATCGGCTTCCTTCTAAGTTCTCTCATTTCTTTTCATCAAGTCCTTCCTTATCCTGTATTTTTTTTCTCCACCTATCACCTCTCTGGGCACATTTTGTTCTTTTTACAAACATCCTTTCTCTCTATGTGTCATCTACAAAACCCTGGATATGACCCACCACACAGAGCTGTGACCCAAGTTGCCATGGCAGCAGAGCCTGGGATGCCCACTCTTTGTCCAATACTGTTTCCAGCAAGTGACAGAAAACAGTGACGTTGCATGTCTGCCTGTGACTGGAAGACTGATAGAGCTCATGGGGAAGTGCTTTTATGTGTTTGAAGTCATGCTGCTCAACATCTCTTAAAAGGAGCTGTTGGCCCTTTGAAGGATGGTTAATTAGATAGAGTATATTAGTTGTCACATCTTACGGCCCACTTGTTTTTTTTGTTTTGTTTTGTTTTCTCATTTTTCTTTTCCTACAGTAGATTTGAAATGTGAGCTTTTTATTTTAATGGATTCCAAATCTGTTTGTGCAAGACTCTCATTTTGCAGCAAAATTATTCAGCAAAGTGGACTTTTAATATTTTCTTCAACTTTTAACATAGCACAAGTGCAGTATTTCTGTTTGAGGAACATGTTTACCTCCCCCATATGAACATAATACTTTTCATGTTTTAAAGATACAAATTGTCAGAGGAAAAACTCATCCTATTCCCTATTTTTGTCTTTTACCTTGTCCTTTGTCTTATTCTGCCCTCTGTCCATTTCTGTGTTTCACTGTGAGCAGCTTGTCCGTTGTACCCTCTGGTGTGTCCCGGCTCAGGTGCCCGTCATCCCCGCTTTGCCACGGTTCCCCTCAAAGCAATTGGTCATGGCTGCCTTGGCCCCTGCTGTGGCGGCATGTGCCCACTGCAGGCCCCCTGCCCAGTTAGTGTCTCTTCCTATCTATCTAACCCAGACCAGAGCCTCTCGGCCCAGTCCTATCTCAGCTCAGCCTGGTACAAGCCTTGGCGTCAGCAACAGCCCAGTGTCACTCC
>OOFC01015008.1:0-23597 GCA_900323345.1 Pseudochromis fuscus
TATATAGCCTGGCCAATCAGACCCGCCTACATTCTGTTCGAATGCAGAAGGGTCTGGCACCGGAGGCATAGCAAGTCTTTTCTCGAGCAAACTTTGGGACGGACCAATCACATGCCCCTCTTGTTGACGCGTCATACTCAGAAGCCGGAACAAGCGTTTCTCCCAAATCAAAACATTGAAAATGTCGGACATGGCTGCCGTACAAGTGTTTGCTCTAGCTTTGGTCTATCTGAACCGAGTGTGCAATGACGCCTCGTATCCGTAAATTTTTAAGAACAAAATCGACAGCTGTCATTAATGTTAGTCCTCACTCCTCCGTTTGCGATAGCTCCACTCGTTTGTTTTCGTGATGCGGCTACACGCGCGAGCGTCTCACACTTTGTGCGTCACATTCGACTTCTGTGATTGGTTCCCTCTCAGCTTGCTAAGCCCGCCCTCGAAATGAGAGACAGCGGTGCAGCTCCAGGCCCTCTCGTCTTTGGAAAGTATTCTTTCAAAGCGTGTTGGGCCTGGTTGATCAGGTAACCGCCTATGTAGACCCCATCCAATGAATTAACTGATATTTGCTTTGGTGTGTATGTCAGCTATAGACTGTAAGTAGACTGACAAAGCTAATGTGATGTCACCCATTGGTTTGTGGAACAAGTTTTAAAGTTGGGAGGTTGGCATTTGAATTTCGCCATTTTGTTGTTTGGAGCCAGAAGTGACCATATTTGGATATAAGGGGAGGAGTGAGGAGGCGGGTCTGACTCGAGTTCATCGTTGGTCTCATTGGAGACCAGACCTGTCGATTAACTAGCCACACCCCTTAATATTTCTATGAATTATATTCATTTATTTTCAGATGGACCAGAAGATCAATAATAAAAAGACTTGACTTTAACTAATGGCATCAGGATGACAAAATAATAATAAAAATTGACTCAATATTTTATAATTGAAAATGACAATTTTTGACTTGAAGTGAATTGCCAAAATGTCCAAACCATCACCTAGTTTAGTTATACAGTCTGACTGGATTTGTACAACACCTGTTCTGAAACACCCGATAATCATCATCAATATCATTATTACTATTACTTGTGTAAACCATTAGCTGTACTTTTCTTTTAAATGCCCCATGGAGTCAGATCAGATTACAATGGACTAAATTAGCCCACATTAGGCTCATCAGATCTCTGAGGGCACCTTTCTGTCCAGAGAAGACAATGAGGAATGTCTTTCTACTGTAATAATATTCCTAATAAACTTCTCTGTTAATAACAATCAATCAGTCAATCAATCCATCCATCCATCCATGCCATGACATGACAACCATAGTTTTCTTCAGAAAATCACACGAGAAGTAGAAGTTAGCTAACACAGTCATGATAAAATGTAGCTAGTAACTACTCTCAAATCATTCTGACCATCATAAACAAACATTTATACATTATACAGAGATGATAAAGACCCAGGAAACCCCCCTTTTTTCCCCAGTTGGTGGTGAAACGTGCCACTCAAACTTTTCTTCTTGATAAACTTTCTGTAAACCATGCACCAGAGAGCCCTGACAAGTTTATTTTTCAGCTGTAAAACGTGGTATTCGGTGCATCACTTGGTCACAGTTACATGATTGCATAAGCAAACATGCAGGCTTGCAGTGGGATGAAGCTTGAGACACTTTAGTCTAATGTCAGCAGGCTGAGTTCTTTCTGTGTGGCGTTCACATGTTGCTTAAAGTGTGTTTCTAAATTTGATTATGTATGTCTGTGACGGTTCGAGTATATTTACAACATGGGTAATGTTTGTGTTGTCCTTTACATTATGGTGCCAGGTTGCTTCCTATTTCCATGCCAGACTTGTTTACACTGTAACCAAGCGGGACGAGGCCAACAAGGGATTTGTTTCACCAAATGTTTGTCACTTCCAGCAAATAACAGGGTATATATACTCCTGTCCCACCATGTTCCCAGTAATCATCTGTTTCCTATTTTCAGCACTTTTGTCTCGATAAATGCTGGAAAGTTGTTCTGTTTGAAGACTAATCAAGTAAGAAACAAACTAAACACAGGAGGAGGAGCTGCATCACTGCTCTAGCATCATATCTGCAGTAGTTCTAGCAACATACGATCAATTACTTCATAGGAAATAATCCATGTGGATATTAGTCATATTCAGAGAACACTGGAGGTAGCAATGGAGGGACTCGATCACCTGCTCTACTTACAGACATTAAATGACACAGAAGGGCAAGTTGTCATGGACTTTTAACTGTGGTGCATTACCAATTACCAATAATTTTGAAAACCATCAAAAGCTATTATTGTCATTGTCAACAAATCCTCCTGGAAGCAAAACGGATCCTTAAATATACTCCTGAGGTAGAGCAGTCATCGTCGCTGACAAGAACAATCATTGCATTTCAACAGAGACTGTAATTACTGAAACATTTAACCCTTTACTGACTCTATGCACAATTCAGCAGACTCAGACTCACCATAATTGGCGCACACATGAAATGCTTTGGTGACATTTCACTAGCCATCTGACAGTATGAATGCTGACACTCATTGACTCACACAATCCATATAGTACACACTGAAATACAAACAGCTCAATCGCATATTGAAAGCAGGCACAAACATGTACTGTGAAAATATAGGCCATACGTAACTCTCTCCAAATATACAGCTGTGCTACTTGTCAGCAAACAAATTGAATAGTCTCATTTCATGCAGTTATTCACTTTCCATAGTAGGGCTGTATGTATAATGCACAGGGCTGTCACTCTACTAGTGGCAAAAAAAAAAGAAAGTGATGGACCCTGGATGTCAAATTCACTTTGAACTTCATGCAACATTCTGGTGGAGTTCCACGCAGACCTCAGCACTAGCAGTGAATGTAAACTAGGTTAGAGTGTGGTGTTGTTACAGTGCACGTCTCGGGGTTAAAACAAGCTCAGGTGGATGCAGGTCAGCAGGTTCACCAGTATGATGACACCTCCACTACACCGGCAGTAGATGTTTACTTTAAATTCTATGTATGATCTATGTTTTAATCAATATGTGAGATGCTCCTCAAAGGTTTTTTTGTCAAGATATGTGAGATGAGGAAGAGCTGTAAATCACTGTGAAATGAATGTAGACTGTCTCCGTTATAAGGCCAGTGAATCTGCTCAGCTACGTTTCCCAGAGTCTTCTTCCAGCCACACCTCCTCGGTCCGGGAGCAGTGGCATCGCCCCTTTCAGCCGGTGGAAGGATCAACACAGGCTGGCCAGGATAATCCCCATTGTGCTAATCTGAGAGACTAGCCGCTGGGATGCCACAAAATTGACTCGCTGAAAAAGTGAGCTTTGCTGCTCAGCATGAACCCCCCCTGACCACAGAACATAAACAAACTGGCTTTCAGTTATCTTGCCATTCAGAGTGGCCTCACCTCACCGAACCAGCCATGATCCAAATTGAAAGAGACAACCTTAGGCCTGGAAAGAGGTGAGTCATTTGAGTTTTGTCCATATTCTTCCCTCCAGGTATCGGCGTGACACACTAGCTCTAGGACATGTTAAGACGACAAAAATAACTTCAGGAATAGCAAAATGCTTTAGAGGAGCGTAATGAATTCATTGCATGGCATTATTGCGTAGACTTGATTTTGGAGGATGAAACTAATATGCAGCAGGCAACAAGAAACATTCAGGTTTGGACAGGTTTGGACTTGTGTGCAAAAATATTCATATTTAACAAGTTTACATAAGCCTAGTAAGAATGCAAGCTGAATAATTGTCATATCCAGACAACTATGTTCCTTAGTATGATTGAATATCCGCCTTAGGCTGGTAAGCACGACCATTCCTCCTTTTGTGATGATGTTATTCATAAATTCAATAGTCTTGCTTATTTTGCATTAATTAACACGCGGCACAAAACCTGCACCACCACAAATTAATCATGACCTAAAAATAAGAACAGACTGTAATTTTGTTTTTGGCACCACACAGCAAACTAGTCCGCATTGCATTTTTAACATGGCTTCCAACACCCTAGTGTAAGCACTGGGTAATCCTTCATTATCACTTTGGTTCCCAACAACACTCAATTAACGAGGGCAGACTTTATTTTACAACAATTCAGGGGGTCTTTACAAGGGGCCCTGGGAGGTTCGCAACCTCACACATGCTGCCCTATACTGGCAGAGTCCACAGGGAGATTTTCATGAGGGTGTTTATCTGCTATTGTCACCAGAATCGAGCCGTGGCACACTTTGCTCTGCTGAACAGTAATTCATGAAGCAGTTGAGGGGAAAATATGACTTCGGTCCCACAAACTTATTCACACATAGAGAATAGGTGTGTTTATTTAACTGATTAAACTGTTAGAACAAAGGAATCCAAAGTCCTCAGCCCTGAAACGGATTTGTACTCTGCAGTCAGCCTCTATTATTTGAATTTGAGTCCAGCCTCTCTCTTTCTCCTTCTATTTGTCTACACTAATCACTGTGTTTAAACCAGTATGGGCCTCACAGTAAGTATAATCATTAGCAGTGATACTCAAGAGAGGCTCCCAGTTTGGCACTATCACAGTTTAAAGTTTTTATTCCAAAGTCGGACAACCATGTGCACTGGGGCAAGAACAGAGAGAGAAACAAAACAAAAAAAAAAACCCTGTGACTTCCAAAGTATGTTGACAATTATCCTACTCCATCTTCATGTTCAAATTGTCTGACCTACTTCTTTTATCTGGCAGCTAAACTTTGCATTCTGAATCAATGTGCCTCGCTGTCAGCCTGCTGCAGAGCACACGCTGAGCCTCCGCTGTTTCACCTACAGTACAGTTCATCCTTTAAAAATGCCATTTGCGTTCTGGCATCATGTAGCTGTGTATCTAAAATCAAGCCCGACTGTGTTTCGCTTGGTGGAGAAATGTGTTTTTGAGCCAGGCTTTTGGAGGGGGAGGGAAACCACCCCAAAACACTCACACACACTTGCACACAAACACACTTCTCTTTACAGGAAGCTGCTGGGTGTCCCAGGGGATGATTATTGTTTCGAGAGGTTGGAAGGTTTTTGACTTGTTGACTGAGAGAGGCATTCCCCCTAGGACTGAATGTTGAGAAAACACTTTGCTGCCAATCCCAGACACCAGCCAATCATTTGACCACTACGGCATCCTGCTGAAAATCAATGACACAAAAAAAAAATCCATCTGGGGAAAAATCACATTCATAATGTTGCAAAAAGGCATTAAGTCTAACCATTTTCCCCAGAGGTGACAATACAGAGGATGGTTGGCAGTAGGCAATACACCAATAACGTTTTTTTTTTTTTTTTTTTTTAAACTTGTCGTCCAGACCTTTTGCTGCCCTCTTCTGGCAGAGGAAGTGATTACACAAACACTGGTGATGCAGCATATGTACACGGAGAGATTTATTTGCCGCTGATAGGCTTAATCTGCACTGTGTTAATTCATTTAACAAGGGCTTGAATGTAACTGACGTTTATTTATGTGCAAAAAGTCCTGCACTCCAGCTTCAAAACGTGACCGGTAAGATACAACAAGCTGCTCTGTGATAATATACAGTAAGGTGGCACATGAGGCAGGGAGGAATAAATTTACCAAAGCATACATCATTATTCAAGCCCTTATTTGAATCCCGCAGATAAGCACCCTCAAGAGAGAGATATCAATTATGTTTTGGCTGAGACACTGGTCACCAAAGGCGCTTCGTGCGTCACTGTGGATAATGTAAGTGCAATAATGCAAGAGCATAGTTCTGAAGCCAACTCATTTTCACTCGGAGATTGAGTATCCCTCATTCAGGGGATGATTGGATTTGTGACACGCTCTCCACTTAGGTAAAAGAAGTGTAATTATGGGCTTGACCTTTAGGGGCATTTGCTCAAAAGTGAGAATAAAGCTGTGATTGGCTGAGTTTTGTACACTTTACAAGCTGCACTTCTATTTCGTGGGGTTAACTCATCTTGAAATTGTGTACACCAGGTATAAGCGGGTTGTTTTTATTCTCAGGCGTTTGAAATCCAACACAACTGACTGTCTTAAAAATGCATCACCATACATACTGTATTAGGGAAGTGTTTGGTATTCACTTAGAAGCTATGGATTTTCTACGCCACAATTTTTGCTCATTTTCATGCATAATGATCTAATAATTAAATTAGAAATAACATAATTATTTATTTATCTTATTAAAAAAAAGTTTTGCCTGTAGCACATGATCAGCTGGTATGAATGTGCATTTAGAGCTAAGGCAAAAAGACCACTACAGTTTCTTCATTTTTATTTTATTTTTTTTTAACTCTTTTCACAATTTATTACTTTTTTTTTTTGCTATATAATCATTTGAATTATGAAGTCTGTCGAATATTTGAAAATCATTCAGATTCTCTTTGTGCACTCTTGCTTGTGATTCACGCTCAATTTTAAGCTTGTACCACCAATCTACACTGAAGACATACACAGAGTAGCATTATATAATTGTCATTGTATCCAACTGATAAGATTTCTGGTAACAAAAAGTTGAATATTGGATAATTCAACAGCGAGCATATCTACAGAGAAAACTGAGAGAACTAAAAAAAACTGAGAAGACAACTCTGTATTCTCTATCTGATGGATAATTGTTGCTGTTGATAACACTTCATATTAGAGGCTGTAAATTGGACTCAATTGGTGCTTAATGACAACTGTGGAAATGTCTGAGACTGTTTTGCCTTGAATAGAATTTAAAATCAGTGCTACAGAGATGTTGCAGTGTTCATTGCTTAGACTGAGACTATTTGTGTAAGAAGTACAAGCTGTCACATGCAAGATAGTACAAAAGAGACGCCTGTTTGAGTGACGCTTTATTGTTCCTGACAAGACACTGCTTGAATATTGTTTACTCAGCCATGCCATTTACAGTATGCAGTGACTGGATTTTGTAGCACTAACCCTAACAAATGTTAATAAACTTCCAAAATAAAAGCCCTGCTTTTCTTCTGAATGTACTCAAATCAAAGAGAAGCTGGTACCTTTGTACCAGCAGCGGTATGAAAGTATTTTCAGTTATTAGAGCAAGATGAAACTACATGCGTGCATGCAGAGAACACTCAAGGCTCAGAGGCAGTCAGACATCACTTAAGTGTAAAGTGTCTCTTTCTTTGACAGCCTCTTTTCTGGGGGCCTTGTTGGCAGGGGTCACTGTCCTCCCAGTTCACCACACTGAGTGTCTGCGTGACTGATTCTGAGCTGCAGATCTGCACGGAAAGCTGTTTGGATAACTGTCAGCTCTCCCTCTCTCTCATTGCCATCAAACATGAAGGGTCATTTTTCTTCATCTCACCGTGACGCTGCTCGAGACGTCTCCCTCCAAAATGCAGAGGGATGGTTTCCTCACCTCCCTCCCACCACCTCATAATGGATGGCTTTTTTTTGAGTGACAGTTAATCCAGTGTTTGTACTGTATTTTTGTAAGGTGGGGTTCACTCTATATAATAGAGTTTGTGCTAAAGAAAAAGTTCAATACTGTCAAAGCCATGCTCCTCTGTCAGCCACAATATGAGATTATGAAAGGGCAGATTAACCCTGAAAATGTTAACCAGATTACATAAATTTATATATTTCTATCCACTAAAAACATTACCTTCTGACATGCATGTCTTTTCCTGACATGCCTTGATGTACAAATTCAAAATCCCACTGTACACAGCTCAAAAGACATGAGGAACTTGTCTCCAACATGGAGGTACAGAGCACTTCAAATAATGCCAAATATTTCAGCAGCTTCCTCTCATTCAGCAGCCACCATTCATCATCCTCAGCCAGAGGACTCCTGAGCATCTCTCCCTTTGGGTGAGGGATTGATGGTGACCTCAGCTGAGTTTATCGAGCGTCCACCTACTCTTCTTGCCTAGCGAGCACTAACCATGCAACCACCTCCCTCTCCTCCGGTACACCTCCTTCCTCGAGATGCTGTGAGGCGGACAGGTTTCTGCTTCGACAGGTAGCCTGGGCCACTATGATATGAAGAGATGTCAGCTCCTTAAAATTCCCAGGATGAGCTGTGTGGCGGTTAGCCTCTGTCAGATGGGGTGATGGGATCCTGTCTGATGTACTCTGGTGACATGTTTGTCTCAGAAACAATCATTTGAAAACCACGGTGAACACCATCCCAGACTCTCTGTCAAAGGACTACATGTCCCAGGTGCTGAAAACTATTCAACCCTTCAAATTCTCTACACATTTTGGCTTATTTAGTAAACATTTTGAAATCCTAAGACAAAATCTCCTCGATGTTTCCACATTTGAGGTATATCTTATATTTGCAGTCACTTGAAAAAACAAAACACACACACCACCAATTGCAACACACCTTAAACACTCACACAACACAGCCTGGCTGACAAGGAATGATTGATTTTTAAATAGAGACGTTATTGATCCTTATCCAGGATGTAAATGAAAGCCTCCTCTACATCGCTCCTGACAGCACTGCACCGGTTCTATTAGGGAGATGAGAGGAACGTGTGGAAAAATGAAGGCCATCTGTCTTGATGGTGCCATGTCCTCTGTACGCTGTGTCTGATGTAAACAACTCCATTTGTCAAGATATGACGAACCTTGAACTGTCATAACACGCACCACATCCACTGAGACCCCCAGCCTCCACAAAGCAAAACTCAGCAGCCTCTGACTGTTTCTGTGCTCAGTCAAATCTTCTTGACGACACAACTCCATACATCTTTTGTGCGCCGATCTCTCTCAGATAACAAAAGGTCGGTGGATGCAGACTCCACAAATAACAGTGGTGGAGTTACACGCTCGACTTTAAGTGTATGCTCAGTTAATAATATCATATATTAGAGTGTGGCGAGACTCAGCACATGCCCTTTATTATCCCACTTGGGGCACAAGGGCAGCTCCTCCCTTCAGCCGTACACACACACACACAGTCTGCCAGCATTAAACCCTGAGTTCTCCAGCGCACTATTTTGGCTACCGCCTCAGCTGGGTGGGAAAAATGATGCTGAAGTTATTCTGATATTCTGTTACTGCAGAAAACACGACATTGCAATGGCTACAGCAAGTAGAGTAATAATCCAGCAAAGATGGGACTGGTAGTATCATGATGTCTATTACTAGTTTGTCTGTTCCTGGGTTCTTGTGTTTCGTTTTGTGATTTATTATTTTCTTGTGATTGTTCTATGGGTGTCATGTCCTTTTTAGTTTGGTGTTTCATGTTCTGCATGTTTTCAGTGCGTTCTGTTATGTCACTTCCTGTTTTATTTTGAGTCCCTTGTGTAGTTGTTTCCTGTTGGTCACACCTGTGTTGACTGTCTTGTCTGCCACAGCCTTCCCTGATTGTCCTCTCCACCTGTGATCCATTGACCCTCGTTACCCCAGTGTATTTAACCTCCTGTGTCTTTGTCTTGTTGCCAGTTTGTTGTGTTTCTTCTAGTGTTGTTCGTCATGCGTCTTTCTTCTAGTGTCTTTTTACTTGTGATCCCAACTCATGATCCTGCTCCTGGGTTTTGGTTTTTTCCTAGGGTTTTTAAAGTTTTGGTTTTTTTTCCAGTGGTTTTGTTTTTTCTAGGGTTTTTGTAGTTTTGTTTTTTTCAGTGATTTGGATTTTAGTTTGGTTTTGTATTTTTCCTGCCATTTTGTGCAGCGCCTTGAGTTTACTTCTTTTATTAAAGACCTTTTTCGTTTTACTTAAGATCTGCATTTTGGGTCCTGTTTTCTCCTACCTTTCCTGACAGGTAGCAGTATATATTATTCAATAATTACATCACACATACGCAACAACAAGTCTCAAAAAACAATAAAAAAAAAAACAAAACCCCAAACAAAATATAATCATCTATAACTGAATGAAATCTAAAGCTTAACTGACACTCTGTAAGCAGCTGGATAGATATGATGTTTATTATATTCAAAGCCATAAATACCTCATCATCATCTGGTATTAGTTTATCGTAAATAGAGAAAAGCCAGTGGTACTGTCTGTTGTAGGTGTTTGTAATAGAGACAGTGTTACATATTTTATTCCCCCGACAGCCCTAACAAGTTGATATTTTAATTATAAAGTGCTCTAACCAGTGCATTCATTAAAATAAATTGATACTGTGACAACCCAAAAAATCCAGTGTGCAGTACACTGTTTGTATTTAAAGATTTATTAGATTACAATGCACAGCAAGCTCATAATTTCACTTCACCTCCATGACTTCACTGTGTAGTTAAAAATTAATCAACCTTTCATGAACCATTGGATGTAATAATGGTAATTCAACCAATTCCTGTTTGTGAGAATTTAATTTACTGCAGTTTTTCCACTTTAATTACTCTTGAAAATAAGCATTTTATCAAAATACTGTTTTAATTTTGTAACTGTATCAAAATGTCACACACATTTCATAACAATGGTTTTAAAATGTTCTTAACACGTTACACAAATTATTGTTTTAATAAAATACCATGCATGATTGTTATCACTATTATTTGTTTCTGTTTAAAGTGAATTATGAGCTGAAATCAAGCACAGTGGTTTTCTTCAAGCGCATGTTTACTCAATTCAGAAAATGAGAAGAGGCCCACAGATACCTGCAGACATTTTTAGTACTGCACATAATGTGCATCCTGTCAATCTCACAAAGTATAACATACATTTTCATGATGACACAATTACAGGGAAAGCTCAATGTTGTCACTGCAGTGTCACCTCACAGAGTCAGTAAGATGTAATTTTAAGCCTAAACATATCTACAGGATGCTGTGTACCATCCACAAAATGTGATTCTTAAGATTTTACTGTCTCAATTCAGACCAAGTTATAACTCCAAGTGAACTGCATCTAAATATATATTTGTGATTTTAGTTTACAAGCTAAGATTTTGGCTTTACTTCTATGCAGACTATGTGAGTCTCACATTTGGCTGGACAAACTGCTGTCTGTCTGCACCCAGATGGTTTATGTATGTTAATTAACTACTTGCCTGGGTTAGCCAACACATTTCAGTAGATAGGGACAAATATAGTGGCTGGATCCTCTCCTTTATAGCTGAGATGTCCCAATAGAAACGATAAGGGAGGTAGTTTATAGTATGGGTTTGCTTTCACTGCCAGTCGAAACACTGCCTCTCCCTGTTTTGACTTTTTCAAATTATATTGAATTGCACAGTCCGGATTTCAGACATCTCACAGTTTAAAGTGTCTGCTTCTTGTAATCTGCATTTTAGCTTGTTCTAATATTGAAGGACATCAGTAAATTATAATAGATTTTACCTTCACCTCATCACTGTGCCTCAGGAAAAAAAGGCACTTAGAAATGGTGCACTTAAAAATAGTGATGACTTTGCATCATTACAATATCTTAATGCTTAAAATGTAAAAAGTTGGATCTTTGATTACACTGCTGAAAAATCCCTTCAGCCATACAGAAAAATAGAGCTGGGGTTTTTGCCGCATGAGCTCAGGTTGTCTTCCCTTTGGTAAGGCAGTAACTGTAAAATTACTGCCACTAAGAGAGTATCAGATGAACAGTTTCCATCTTAATTGTCTGAAAATGAAAAACAATTTCTCCTCTCGGAAGTGGGGGAAGTGTTTGTATTTTACAATTCAGTCATCACCCGATTGAATAACTTCACTCAGCGACTCCTCACTGGATTGGATGGCCTATTTTTGAGCATGCAACACTCATACTCCTCCCCTCAAAAACATGTGATACGATCACATAGCCTCAAGCATGTTTTAATGAGTTGCTGAATAAAAATAACTCTTCTTTTTGCTCTCCATGGTGTGTATAGATTTATTAACTGAAAAATAAGGTGTCTTGACTCGTTTTAGCTCGCTTTCTCGCAAACATCTTTCTCGTACACATTTTAAACAGCAGGCCTATACTAACACCAGTTTACATCGAGATTTGAATCCTTCAAGCCCGAGAAGGAAATCACCTTGTCTGCTTTTCAACCTCAAGCAATGAGCAGTGCTTCCTCTCCACGCTCGGCTCTCTGTTGTTTTTGATCAAGCTCCAAATCACATCCATGTCTGGCCCGTTCTGACTCAACCCCTCTTTCGACACTCACGCCATTTCCAGTGGCAATTTATACCACCTGACAGGTTAGAGGATTGAATCTGCAAGACAGTGTCCAACTGGTTACCGCCAGCAAAGAACCGGCTCCATCAAAAGCCCAACTTTTGTTCCAGCTTTTGGGTAGCAAATGATCACATATTCAGCAGCACTGTGCAGTTTTACTGCTTCAGCGGCAATATTGCTCAGTGTCTAGATGAGGAATTGCCAAATGTTTTCACATCAAGAAAACCCATTTAGATACACATTAGACCAAAGACCCCCATTTCATTAGCACTTGTTCCAAAGCACCCCATCTGATATGATTATTGTTATGGAGTTTTGGAACAAAATTATTTAACTATGTGTACAGAATTATTTAACAGTGTGCACAGAGCAGGAAGCAGGCTGTAATATGAGCAATTATACTTTTAATCTGAACAATCATCATCTTGCATGCTGTCTTCTATGATTTTTAGGTCACTGACAAATTATTTGATGTGGTTCTTGAAGGCCAGTGATGGTCCTCACCTGTCACCTCTGAACTCACATGTCGAAAGAATTCATAATAAAGACATTTAGTGTGATCTTAAATAAATCTCTAATTACATTAGAACATCTTTAGATATAGAGGAAATTTCTGTAAAACATGTAAAAGGTTTTATATAATGTAATCAATATAGATTTTGATTAATTTTTGATGAATTTATACTTAATTCTTTTTAAAACAAAGTTTTAGCAGTGGTTGTTCTTGTGCATTCAAAACACAGATGCAATTCTGGGTGTAGAGTTCAGAGAGGTCTGTATTGGTTGAAGCAATTTTAGGATGTAGTTCAAAGTGAAAAAGCAAAAAAATATTAAAGGCAGCTGTGTTGAACAACTTCTGAAAGAGCCCTGCTGTTGATTTAAAAACAGCTTACTTATATTTTTAAAATGTTCTTAAAATTGCATGATGGGAAATAAAGGAATATAAACTGTACACTTAACAACAAGGTGAAATTCAGACATCAGATCCACCCTTTGTTCTCATGAAATATCTGTCCTCGCTGTTTAGGTAATGAAAAAACACCCTGAATAATTTCAACATGTGCATGTATGTATGTTTTCAAATGATGCACAGTGAGGTATAATATAATAAAAACTGCTGACTACAACTGGTCACAAAATGTTATTTTTATTTTATGAACAGAGAGCTGATGAACTTAACATGTATTTGTATGGTCAGGTCAGCACAGATTTACAACTATGTTCATACCAAAAATCAGCATTTGTAAGTGTTTTTTCTTTTCTTTTGTTTTTTTCTTAAATATGACAAGTATACCAGTAGGTACTTAAAAAGTAATATATGTATTTTACTTTCTATAGTTGCACATGAACACACTAAACACAGCCAATTACGGATTTCAGTAACAATAAAAGATGTTTACAGGAAATAACTATATACATCGCTAATCATATATTTGATGATGAGTCTTTAGATAGTGATATACAGTTGATTTTACTTGAAGCTACAAGAGACTGAACTTCACAGTGTTTGTCATGTCATTAAAGGAAGGTGATGATAAATGATGCATCAGTTACAACAACTACAGATTGAATGCACCTGTTGTGCTGCAATACCCCTATTTCACCAGAGGGGCGCTGTGTAGCAAGCAGTGATTGTTGGGATTAATTTTACTGACCTTTTTTGATAATAATTGGGCATTAGATTATGTACTTCTCATAGGAAAATGTAGCATTTACATTAAAGAAAACAAACAAACATCCACAATAATGGTACACCAAACCTAACGTCTTGTCTTGAGCCTGGACCGAGCTGCATGTTTAAAGACATCTCGGTGCATATTGTGCAGTGGAGAATGTGTGAGAGAAGTCTAGAACAGAGTTTTCACCAAAACTCAGACATGTGGGCAATATGCACAAACATCAGTGCAGCTGATAGCAAATCCAATTACGTCTGCTCAGAATTGTCCCTGACTCTCAAACAAAACAAAGAAGATGTTCAATTGATTTTAATGTTGGTGAGGAAAGCCATCGTGGCAAAGTGGGTCGGGCTCCATGTAGAAATCTTTTATTTCTGAGGTTAAATGGTAAATGGACTGCACTTGTATAGCGCCTATTTGCTTTAGAGGTCTACAAAGTGCTTTACAATTTTTGCCTCTCATTCACCCATTCACACACACACACGCAAACACACACACACGGAGCTGCTATGCAAGACACAACATGCCGACCATGAGGAGCAACTTAGGCTTCAGTGTCTTGTTCAAGGACGCATGGACAGGAGGAGCAGGATCGACCACCTGAGCCACACAGCCTGAGACTTTGATAGAGGAAACTGTCAGAATCTCTTGGAATCAAATGTAATTTAGGTTGAAGTAGATGACGACAACTGTGGTCAAATAACTGAGCTGGGAACATTGACCATGAATTTAATCCATGTACCAAGAACTGCAATATTATTTCAGTTTTCCCTCATTGTCTCATATTGTACCAGTCTTGTGTCGTTGTTTTTTACATACCAGTCTGTTAACGGTGTGTTTTTATAATAATATGGAAAAAAAGTATGAATCTCTGCCTTGGCCACGTGATGGGCGGCTCACCGGCTCAGGGTCTACCCAATCTCTTGCAAGCTGAGATATGCTCCAGCCCCCCCCGTGACCCTCGACAAGATAAAGCAGGTAATGAAGATGAATAGGTATGAATAATCACAGACATAAGTGTAATGAAATGACTTAATCAACACAGAAACAATAAAATTAACCAACCACAGTGGAGTGTAACCCACCCAGATATATGAATACAACAATTCTGGAATGAATACCACCATAATAACCAATGATGCAGTCATAGATACAATTATACCGTGATCTGTTCAGTGTTGTATTTTTGCCTTTCGTTCTCTGACTGAGCACACAGTGTGCTCTATGCATTGAACAGATAAATAATGTAATACATAAGCATGGTGAATTTCTAACCTTATTAGAATCAATACCCATTACAATATTTTTTAGATTTTTGTCATGGTGCAAATGTGATGGTTGGTACATACATTTTAGATTGCTGATTGTTGATGGATGATCAAAAAGGTCAATATGGCTGCAGTGTTTCTGTTATTTTCCAGGCTGAAAAATTCGGTATCTCTCATTAATCATTAGTTAATCCTTTTTGCAAGGCAGTAAATCCCACCTCATCCAATTAGCACTTGGGGATCCAACAAAAGATTTTCTTTGTTGCACTAGAAATCTGCTACAGTTGAACAGGACTAACCAGAGTATATGAGATGAGTCAGGGCCATGATGAGAAAGAGCATGCATGAACAGGAAGGATTCTCTAGCATTTAATTAGATTCTGTGAAAAAAAAAAAAATCAACCTCTAATTAAACTTGGTCATTATGCTCAGCTCGCATTTTGACAAATAATACGCATACATATTCTATTAATGTTCCAATTGATGACCGACTGATATAGGAATAAATGTATTCTTCTTTGCAACATAGACAAGTATTGTTTTATACACACAATACACCATATGACCCTCTCCTGCAGTGTGAGCAAGCTGTGAACTATGTGACAAGCAGCGTCTGTTCACATCGCATTACTGGGAAAATATAAATATTATATGTTCTTCCATATACTTCTGAATTAATTCTCATTTCTTACCATCCTGTTGTTTCAAAAGGCTTGAGGGTAATTGAGTTCTTTTTTTTTTTTTACGCTGACCCACTGTAAAAGCAGAGTGAGTGGGATGGCTGATTTGACAGTAATCAGCTGATTAGTATACAACACTCACTATACAATACCACTTAAAGTGAGTTATTAGAAATCTCCAGATTGCCTTCTGCCAACAATGTGTCACCTACTGCTGTAGCAATTACACCCAACACACCAGCAAACTATGATTTTTCAGCCAGAAAGCAGTCATTATCTTCCATTACGCACAAAGGCTACTCAGCGAGCTTAGCCTGACAACCCCAGGAAAAACAGGACCATCTTCTAGGAAAAAAATTTAAATTACAAAAAAATAAGTTCTTGCACGCATTGTTTCTCCAGAATGGACGTCACTGTCCCATTGTCGATAAGAGTGCCTGGTAGACAGAATGTGAATATATCTTGAGTGATATTTTGAGCAAGGAAGAGCGCCTTTCAAAGGGGATTGCGGTTACTAGGCAACAAGCAGCAGAACCAATTGAGGACTAAAGTGAAAAAAAAAAAAGTTTCCCTCTCTCTCTCTCAATCATGCAGTCTCTCTCTCTTATACAGTCTCTCTTACACATGTGTAAGTCTACGCTTTGCCTGCAACCAAAATCCCCTCTGAATGGGGTTTGACCATAGATAGGGGACTTAACCCATTTCTTATGCTCACGTGTAGGATTTATGTCCAATTGAAACTGAAAGGGAAAGCTTAGATAGCAAAGAGGGTACACAAGTGTTGGTGAAAATCCATATTGGTATGCTTCTGATAGTACCCTGGTTCTCTTTCTCCATCCTCTTTTAAGAGGCGTTAGGGGCTAAAAAGCAAAAAAAATGCACATGATGTAGAGACAACCTCAAACCATAAAAGAAAACTAAAAAACAAACAGACAAACAAAAACAGCAACCCATGTCATCCAAAAATACAGCAGAAGTTCAAATGAGTATCATCAGTACCAGGTTTCCGAGATGTGTTGTTTGTCTTTAGCTACTGTAGGAGCCCTTTTTGTCTTTGCCAGCACACAGACAATTAGCCACGCAAGATGGGCACAGTAATTGAACACAGTGCTGTGATGACACACTCTCTAGTCATTTGAATGTGGACATCGTTTTTCTGTTGTCTCACCTGTCACGGGATGAGATGTAAAAATTTAGATATAAACTGATCACCATCTTAAACAAAACTGCTTACATCACAGTCATTATGATAACCGCTGTACATGTGGAGGATTGTACTCCTAGACCGTTATTACTAACACTTCCTTACATGACGGATGTTGCAGCATCCATTAAAGGAGCGCTATGGGGGCAGGTGTAAACTGAACAGTTTAAAAACAAAAAAAAAACAACAACCTGACAACGGGTTGGTTTAATTTCTACACTGGAGGCATAATGCTCGCTGATGAACTGTGTGGAAATGAAAAGCCCACGCTGCCGTGTGTTAGAAAATATCTCTGCTTGGTTTTCAGTTAATTTCCTGCTTTTGTTATGTTTGCACATCCTCTCTGAGCGAGTCACATCAGGTACACCGACAGCGACAGGTATTGACTGGTGGAAGAATAAACACTGACCGACTGCTGGGAATGGATAATAACTCCTGGAGCATCCTGTAAGCGTTTTCTCCCCTCTCTGCAGATGCTACAGCTGCCTGTGTAACAATAGCAAAATCTGCAGTTTTCTTAGGTAGAGACCTAAGCCCTCATCATCTACCCATTCATGTTTTGGACATTTGATTTTTGTCACAGCTTATCTCCTCTGAAGATGTTTTGTTCAAGGTTCAATTTGACACTTTAGGAAGATATGGAAATGTACTTTTGTCAAAGGATAAAAAATGGACCTTAATCCTATTTAAAGTTTTATCAAAGCAAAGGGTCTATGTAAAAAAGAGAAGGAATTGGCTGCGGAGTACAAACATACGGAAAGAAAATGATTAAAAGAAGTCTTATTCCAACAAAGAAAAATCCTCTATTGGCTGGAAACAGACAACATTGGGAGACTGAAGAAATATGTGGTTTTAAAATGGATGCATGACTCATAGCAGATTGAACATTTATGATCCAGGTTTAATTGGCTGTTTGACATCAATGGGTTATGTTGTTGCTCTTTACAAAAAGGCAGAAAAAGCTGCTTTAAAGTGTCTCTAAATAAAATCTTTTTCTTAGACACAACTAGTCGTATAGAGTCCTGGTTGAGATATGTGTTTGCACTGGTGTATAATTCTGCATCTAAGGTTTTGAATATAAAACTCTAATGAAGTAAAAATTGTTTTAATTAAACACTACAATTAGGCTGATATGATCAGACTTGTAAGGCTGAGTCAAATCATTCCTAAGGGAGAATGAATGAGTCACAGTTTTAAACACCGTCTTGTTAAATGTCAGGAATTTGGGTTGGCCTTGGGTAACTGCTGTTTTTTTTTTTATTTTGTTTTTTTAATGTTAAAAATGTAACATTGTGTGTTTATTCAAAAATAACCCTAATAAGGGGATACAGTGCATGAGGCAGGCTGTTAGCGTCGGTTAAAGAGTGTGGCCCTTTAAATCCAGTACAATCTGGGAATTCAGTCTTATTTATATGGTGTTTAACATGGCAACTTAAGACAGGAATGGTGGAAATAAAATTAATAGTGTTTGTTCTCAGTGATGATACATGAAGTTGTGCTCTATGTATTTGTTCTTGAAAGAGGGATTGAATCGATGCCAAGGCAGAAACTGTCTTCTAAGTCGTGTATTGACATAACTTTTGACATTTCTTCCTTTTTCAGCTCTTCAGGACCCGGTTTGCCGAGCACTGCTGCACATCCTGCCTACTACCCTTTTCACACTTACACATATTCACATCCAGGAGGTACTGGAACGGTCTCTCTTCTTGGCAACTGAATATCAGCAGCTGGGATTTGAGTGCCTTGCTTAAGGGCACCTCAATGAATGTTTGCAGAAGTAGTTTTTTCTATTTTTTTTTTTAAATGTATGAAAAAATTTCCTCTTCGCTTGCAGTCAGATGAACAGCCGTCTACTTTCTCATTTTTGTGCCATGTCTAGGGGCACAACAGAGGTAGAAGATAGACTTTGCAGTATTCTGTGGGACTCAAAATACTCAAAGTCATTTGTGTTCCCAAGACCGAGATTTATTTAGACAGGTTGGACCATGTCCTCCCATGCAGTCCCTCAGGTTGTAGCACAGGACTGATAAATACTGATTTATATATTCATAGCTCACGGACTAAGCATTTTGGATCCATCCAGTGCTACCATTTTGCACTCATGGCTCTAATTTCTATTTTACAAGTCAAATTCATTATGCTCTATTTCAATTTACAAAATATTAGCATCTTAGGAAGCTGCCTTCTTAAACTACACAAGCTCATGCAGAGAAATTTATTTAGATAACAGTTCCTATTTTTGCGTTTTTGTCAGTGGCAACCTCTGAGCCTGACTGCTGCCCTAGGAGACAGTGAAAGGTATGGTTATTTGTCATATGCCAAAACTCATTTTGTGTCATTGCAATCCAGCTGTGCCTGTGTCAAGGATGTGCACTGTCTGCTATTCATTTTCTCAGAGTAAGTCCAGAAAATCCATCTTTTGCATGACACGTTATTCTTTTTAATATTTTGTTCTGTTTGGCGGTTGAAAGTGCTCAAAATATTCACGATTTGTAAATATAAAACCCATTTTCTAACGGTAAAGGCATATAAACCTTGATATAAACATATACATTTAGCTAAACATTTATATTTAGCTATTACAACCTTAGTAACAAAAAGTAAAGACTTGTGTTAAGTGGTTGCCATTTAAAAGCAGATACATGTTCAATCTGCAGCCTCTATTTCGAAGAAAATAACAGTTATGAATACTTTATCCAGTGTGGGCACTTAGCAGGTTGGTTATACAACAGGCAGCAGGTGTGACCAGTATTTCATCTGCATGCGGGGCAGTAGCCAAACAAGATTTTTGTTTTTTTTGTTTTTTTTTAATGTAAAAACATTTTCCAGGAAAAATAATTACAGTCAGCAAGAGGATTATTTGTGCAACAGGTGGACCATCCACTCTGTACTAACCACCTGCATGACATGATGATACATATTTATGATCTGAGGGCTTTTCTCAAATACTGGCACATCAGCATCACTGGAAGTCTATATGTTGGCTGTGGATCTGCAGCTCCACCCTGAGAGGAAGCTTTAAAAAAAATGCAAAAGGACCTGTAGGTAAAGCCACGTGCTCTGCTCAGCTGCTCTTTACAAAGGTGGTGAGGAGATTCTACATGTAATGAGTCCTACATCCTCCATCAAACATAATGTCAAGCATGAATTTACATGTAAATTAATGTCTTCTTTGATGGTCTCTTTAAGTACCGCCAGTTCGTAATTGGAAGTTGGCATTTTTGAAAGATAAATACTATGTAGGAAGATGTGTATTACCTTCATAGTTTAAGTCACAGCCCTGGTTTAGTTATAATCCAGTCAGAATCGGTTTTCAGAACACAGAGATGAAATAAAGGCTTCACAGTAAGACGTGGAAAGAACAAACCTTTGTCCACACAGCCTGAAATCATGGCAGAGCTCAATGCCCTCAGGTCATGGAGATATTGACAACATTTCAAGCATGAATCATGCGGTGGGATGAAGACTGTCTTGATGGTTTGTACAGTGCAACTCAGCTTTTGTGTGTGTGTTTTGCTGCTTTGTTTAAATGCTGATCTTAAAGAACTCATTGCTGCATGGTCCAACAAACAAAAAGGATAAACATGATTGGGATTAGTGTTTGCAGCATCTCATTCATAATGTTCAAATGAATTCAACACTACAGCTTCATGGTATCCTTTTTTGGATCATATTTTAAAATTATTTTGTTTCATTTTGGATAAACTGTTTTCAGATAATTATGAACAGCAAGAAAAGACTATTTACACATTTTTTTCTGCCTCATACTGTAAAGGTCCATGAAGAGCAATGTGGTTCACAGTAAAGGAAAATTGGTTGCTTTCATAACAACCTGAGTCATACTAGTATTATTTATTTTTATTTATTTGTTTATTTGATGGGGACAGTGAGTGCATGTGAATGGACTGACATGATAAAACACATGAATGTAAACATGCCAGATTATAGCCAAAGGCTAATTCCCATCCGTAGTCCCAGTAACACAAAAAAGTAGATACAAAACATTACAACAACAACACAGACCAGTAAGAGGCCTCAATCTAAAAACCTTCACACACTTGGTTTTATTTCACCCACTCTTTAAGGTGTTACTTCAAGGTTGCCAGTGTTGGGGACTCTGTTATAGTTAATGGGACATTATTCCAATATTTAGTTCCTCTGACTGACAACACAGTCTGTCCAAAAGTGGTCTTTCTGTAAGGGACCTAACTGTCCTCCCCGGACAGTGGCCCTGGTCCCCGTCCCACTCACATTCTTCAGTTTTATAAACTCCTTCAGAGGAGGAGGAGCAAGTGCATTTAAAGCTTTGTATATAAAACATGAATTTATAAAATAAACAAAATAGTCAAAACTGAGTAAATGATGTTTATCTCACACGGTGCAATGATGAAATGAATTTGGCTTTTTGTCAAAGATTTTTATCGCCTTTTTAAAAAGAGATTTTATGGATTTGAGTGTTGTCCCAGCAGCAAGTGACCAGGTTGTTATACAATATTCAATATGAAAAAATAGTGTGTCAAAACATCCTAGCAGTATTTTAAACTTATGATTAAAATTTTGTACATTGAGATTCACTGTGTGACCCGTTTAATGTTTTTTTAAAAGATATTTTGGATCCAGTGCCAGTCTTATGTATTTAAATTCTTTCACGAGGGTGAGCTCCACATCAGTGGAACTTCTGAACTGAAGTTCAGATGGTTGCTTAGACAACACCATTTGTGTTGTGCTGTAAACATGAGGCCTTGACCCAATTTTAGATTCGATGTTAAAATTTGTGAGGCCTCGTGTTGGCTTTTTGCAAGAGTAAAAACTACAGCATCATCTGCCTACATTTGAATATTAGGACAAACATCAGGTAGGACATTTATATAAAGCCTAAATAAAATAGGCCCCAGAATGCTGCCCTGACGGACCCCTGCTGGACACTTCAGAAGTTGTGACTTGGTGCCTAATAGGGACACTGTTTTCTGTCAGCTAAAATGATTGAAACCTTGCTTCCTCTGAAAAATTAAAACATGTCAGTTTGGATGAAAGAACCTTATTGTTAAAAGTATCAAAGGTCTTTTTGAGGTCTAGAAAGACAGTAACCACACAGGCAGTTTTATCCAGAACACCTTTGATATTTTCCACAAAAACACAATTTGCAGACTCTGTTGAGTGATTATAACAAAAAAAACTACATGGGGCGTAAATATGTGTAACCATCATTCAAGTGGTCATTTAATTGTTTAGCAACCCAATTTTCAGCAATTTTAGAAAACACAGGAGCAATGCTAATAGGTCTGTAGTTAGACATTTCAGTTTTATCACCAGACTTATAAATTGGTGTGAGCACGGCCAACTGCAGGCACAACACTTTGTTATAACTTTGGATAAATTTACAAGATGTGTAACATGTAAAGTAGAGAATCTTTACATTGTTTTAAAAAATTGGTATCAAGCCCAAAAACATAGATAGATAGATAGATAGATAGATAGATAGATAGATAGATACTTTTTGATCCTTTGCAGGAAATGACTTTGAACAATTAAGGGAGTGTATAATACTCACCACTTCTAATTCTGATATTTCATTAATCTTAAAGACAGCATGACTGGGATTGATAGGATAATAAGTCAGGTGGAGTAAACGGTTGAACAATCTCACAAAGTTGATAAAGTATTCATTCATCTCTGTGGCTATAGCAGGAGTATGTTATTTATCTTTATTTCAATATTATCAGTGCTATTTTTTGGCTGCCTGCCAATTAGTTTATAATAAATTTATTTTTCCCTTTTCCATCCTCAATAATGTTGATATAGAAATTTGCTTTAGCCTTGTGGAGTGTCCTTGTTACTTTATTTCATGATCGTTTGCTCATAGCCAAATTATAGGTACAACATTTTAATGTTTGTTTATATTCACAGGGTCATATTCTTAGTGGATTTTTTTTTTTTGCATTGGCATAACTTTTAATTTAAAACATTTATTTAACTTGTAGCATAGGTTTTCTAAAAAGATTTAAGCAAATGAACATTGGGTGCCAAACAAGTCTCATTACAGTTGACTAACCTGCCAAAGGAATCTCAGAGAAAACACAAAGCAAACTCAAATTTAGCAGTTCTTACATAAAAAAAAATTCAATGCAAAGAAAACCTCCCACTCACAGAAAATCAACATGGTTCCACTTAAATTTGAAGTCCCAATAACTAAATCAAATGTCCATTAAATCAGCGGTCTACAACCTTTTTTGCACCATGGACCAGTTTAATGTCAGCATTATTTTCACTGACCGGCCTTCAAGGTGTGGCAGCTAAATACAGCAAATATAACACGACTGGCATAAAAAGTTGTCCTCTTACCCTTTGCAAAGAAGCTCTCTAAAGACGTTGTATTTGATTCATTTTCGCTAGTTTGTGGGCGTATTTTTTGGCTAACGTATCTGACGTTACACGTGATAGGTGATACGTTTTATCACGTGACCGAGACAAGCGTATTGACGTGTCAAGAGCCAATGGCAAAAGTTAAGTTGAAGAGAATCCGGTCATTCCTTTCAAAATAAAATGTCTTTCAGACTCTAATAATCAATGCAACGGAAGTTATAGTTTTATTTAGTCTTTCTGTGCGGCCCGGTAACAACTGCCCCACCGACCGGTACCGGTCCCCGGCCCGGTGGTTGGGGACCACTGGTTTAATGCTCTGAACCATCCCTGCAC
>OOFC01015017.1:0-15269 GCA_900323345.1 Pseudochromis fuscus
ATGCCTCAACAGTAAGTAAACAAAGCTGCCTCAGCGGTTTTGTGTGCGTGTACAGCAGCACAGAAGGAATTTCTCCCCGAGGGGTGAATCGTAGCTCTGCTTTTTCCCCCAAAATGGAGCAGGGGCTGCTGCAGTTTGCAGGGTCCGACTTTCCATTCAGAACCGATCGCGCCGCTTCATTAAAATGGCTCACGACAAGTCGGTTTCAGACATAATTCGTCTCCTCGGAGGAGCTGGGTCATCACCATTCAGCAAACACTAACTGACAGAGGAGATTTGAGAATCATTTACAATAAAGTGAAGCGAGAAGATGTATCACGCAGTGTGCTGCGGGGGCGTCCGTGGCCAGACGTCTTTGTCTTTGACATGTGTTGGAACTGAAGGAGCTCTTCCTCATTGCATTGTCCCTGTGTGCAACGAATTCAGCCACAAAGTAACTTTCCCTTCCTCATCAGCTCATTAGTTGGACTCTGCTCTCATTGTTTGCATTCGAAATGTACTCGACGGACTGTCAATTAGGCCTGCTGCATGCAGTTTACCTCCACCGTGTATATTTAGCATGCCAAACAGAAAGCCTCTCATTATCCTTCACCTAATGGTCTCTGGGCAAGAGGCCTGTTTATGTGCTGCTTCTAATATTCATATCGGCACACGTGCGTGCGTCTGGATGCCGTGTGCGTCGCTATAAAGTCATCACTTCTGACAAATCGTGGCTGAAGAAGCAGCGAGTGAAGACGCCACCGAGGCACTTTTTATTGTTTCCTTGTTATCTTCCAAACACACAATCCAGCTTTCTTGAACTCAGCTTGTTTTGTTTCTGGAGATGGGTGAGCAGTGGCCTACTTTACCCGAGCTCAGCGCAGAGAAGCTGCATCTCTCTGAAGATTAGCCGTTTATTTGATCGGAGTTCTCCTTCAAAGTGCAACCTGTGTGTTTATTCTGGTGTGAAGTTGTGAGCAGGTAAAATAAATATGTGTGTGACACAGATGAGGGAAGTAGAACGAGTTTATCTGTGTTTAGAATCAGCTGGAGGAATGTGTCCTGGAGTACAAATAAAAAACCGATGCGAGCAGCTTTTCCTCTCAGACTGGAGAAGCTGCAGCGAAGGATTTAGTGAAGTTCCAGATGTAGTGGAGCTGAAAGTACACAATGATCCGCAGGTAATGGAGGTTTTCATGACGCTGCTCGCTGCTAAACTTTCACTGTTTCTGACTTGTTGTTTTTCCATTTGATTTCAACCATGTACACAAACAACTTATTTTATTAGTCTCAGAGTTTCACAAAAGATGCAACAGTAGGAAGAGTTGTTGGTAAAAGTCGGTGTGAAGGGCAGAAACGTCCACAGAGGATCAAAGAGAGATGAGCAGGAAGAGGTGAAATCCAAGACAGAAAGGTCCTCGGTGAAGCAGTGACGAGCAGGAGCTGAGGGCAGACCACTGACACCGGCACAGATGAGATGAGAGGATATTTTCTTATTCTCTGTGATGACATCAGCTCAGGTCAGAAGCTTGACGATGCAGAGGAGGCACAGAAAAACAGAGAGAAGGGTCAGTGATGCTGCCTCAAGAATTTTAAAGAGTTCAGCTGGAAAAGGTTTGGTAATAATCAGGATTCAGTTTGAAGGAGGAGAAAACTCATGGTTCAAATACAGCGTGGAAGATAGATTGTGATATAAGCTAATGAATTATGGGAATGTTTGAAAATAAAGACTCGTATCAGTAATATATCCATCTCTGGAGGTCAGACTTCCTCCATCATGAATGATTTGACAGAGGCTGCCATTTTAAACGAGCCCATATGATGTCAGAGCTTTTCAACCAATCAGATAATTGGGAGGGTTTTTCTGATTGGTTGAAATGACATCGTATAGGTTCAGCATGTGGAGGACACAGAAGTGAGTTAGTCTGCATCATGGCAGCACAGTGGTGGCATGAGGACAAAAACTCTTTTTCATAAATGTGCCGAAAGCGTCTCAGTGTTGCAGCTGTCAACATCTGCATTATGCAGCTTCTGTTTACTGTTCCTTTAATAAATCTGAGGTTTGTGTGGGTTTATTCACTGATAGAAAACATCAGAGTACAAACAGAACAGTGTTGTTTGTGTGTGTTTGACTGAGTTGGACAGACACCTTCAAACTGAGCTGACAGCTTTTATAAAACCAGTTGATGTCCTCTGCACAGCCAGATCACATACACTGACCCTCGGGTGTAAGACCCCTCTCTGCTGCTGTCATCTCACCACTGTCTGACAGTATGGGATTCTTGGTGCAGATTATTTTTGTGAACAAACGCCTGCAGCCAGCTCCATTGTTCCCTCCCTCCAAAAATGCAGATTGTTTGATTCACTCGATAGCCTTTCCACATCTCTCTGAGGCAGAGAAAACAACTGGTGTGTAGTTTAAGGAGCTTACGACCTTTCCCAGACGTAGTATCTGATTAACGCTGGCTGGGGTTTTTAAGAAGCCCTGTTCCTCCTTTTTTTGTCTTGTGTTGAAGGAGAGCGGAGGATACTGGTATTGGATGTGGAGGATTCCTTTGTAGTTGCCTGGGAGGTGGTATTTAAGAACGAAGCTTTCGCTTCAAGGAAACTACACATGCATAAAAGAGGGGTTTGCATTAGAATGAAGCAGAAATGCACAATGGGACAACTCTGAGCAGCTTGTCTGGGGTTTCACTCTGGTGCATGCAGAGATCTAGTGTGAAATCTGAGCCTGTGTCAAGCCCACAGTTACTGTGGAGTGGTGAACAAGTGTGTGAGAGATCTAAGCTGTGTATTTCTTCCCTTCCTTCTCCAACCCCCTCAGTGTCTAAGAAGCACGGGAAGCTGATCACCTTCTTGCGCTCCTTCATGAAGTCCAGGCCCACCAAGCAGAAGCTGAAGCAGAGGGGCATCCTCCGGGAGAGGGTGTTCGGCTGCGACCTGGGAGAACACCTCCTCAACTCAGGACACGATGGTGAGCAGCACAAACACCCGTGAACACTGTCACTGTCCATCTGTGTATGTTCCTCTTCTTTAATGGAATTATTTATCAGTTGCTGACTTTTGTTTTAACAATTTGGTCGCTGTCTTAAAAAAAAAATTCTCCATCATAAAAACAACTTCCAGTCAGTTATTTGCTCTCCTGCTGGGGGTTATGTTAGAAAATTAATACCACAGATGTAAAGCTACAGCCAGGAGTGTTTTATCTCAGCATGAAGACTGGAAGGACAGGGGAACAGCTACCCTTGGATATCTAAAGCTCACTTCCTACTCCATCAAATCTCTTGTTTAATCTCTCAAAACAAACACAGTAGCCCAAGGTTTAATTGTTTGACACATGAATCCACTCTGGTCTCACATTGACAGTTCACCTGTCAATAATTCAACTGTACCTCACTCATCAAAGGAAAAGTTGACGAGCCTCCTCAGTTCTCCACAAATTAGCTGCACTCGTTGTTGTCTTTATGGTTCACAGTGAAAATGATAACATGTTTCCTAAAATTCAATGTGTCATTAAAGTAACTAATTTTTTCGAGGTAGATTTTGCACACAGCATGCATCTTGTTCAGTCTGTGCTTCATCAAGTTCATAAACCAGAAATGTCCCCAGATGTCCACTTTTCAAATCATTTAAATTATGTAAATGTACAATTGTATTCTCCAGCTGAGGCCAGAAAATCAATAATCACTGTTAGTCAGGTTTAATTTTGTGCTGGCTGCAAACTCCTGATTATGTTCTGTCACTGAATTAATGCAGATTCTTCACGTCCACATCACCGTGCATCTCAGGACTGAGAGATTTCCACAGCAGTGTTTACAGGTTTCTTGGTTGTGACTTCCAGGAGACTGTGTTGGTTGTCTGGCAGTGTTCAGATGAGACATAGTCCCAGTGAGATGCGAGCTAATGGTTCTCAGTTGACAATCTCAGAGCAGATCTGCACCTCGTGCTGCATGTACCCAGCAGCTCTGCAGCTCTTCCTGCTGGTAATTAGGATGTTTGTTGGGTTAAAGTCCACTCGTACGTATATCTGCTGCAGCCACATTGATTTTCTCTGTGCGCTCGGCAGCCTGATGTCTGGCAGGTGAGCTGATGCGATGGTCTCGATGACAGAGCGAAGGATAATGGCGTCCTGATTACACTGTAACATCAGCCTAATGATGCTACTCTGCTGTCGCACCCTTATCAATAACTTAATTTTGGTTCATGTTGACACTGGTTTGAAACCCATTTGTTGATGTTAATGGATCATATGATATTTGTGGACATGAAAGCGTCTCATCTTACAGCACGTTACCTCCGTTTAACAAAGGCTTTGTCCACACATCACTGCTGGCTGTTCAAAGGAGGCGACCTTTGACCCCTGTAAATCCTGCTTCACCTTGACACGGAGAGATAAGGCGCCCACGGCAGTGTTAGAAACAATACGACTGAGGAATGAAGAGAGAGCCAGAGTTAATGATTTATAATTTACACTTTATAATTTCTAGTTAATACACCCATACATGAAACTGTAATGTTTCACTTTTAGGTTATCTGTCCAGAGGTCATTAAAAAGTGTTCAAATACTTTCTTTTCATTACATGTTTTTCTTTCTGTGCAGTTATTTGTTGCCTTTAACAAGAAAAAAAACAGAAGCCTTAGTTTTGTGAGACACATTTGACTTTACTGTCAGTCCTGGACCCACTGTGATCTCACAGTGCTGTGGTAACTAAGAGAAAATAGTCGAGTTGTGTTGTAATTAGTGTTTAAAAAAAAAAAGTGTGTGACATTTTGGAGTCGTGTTTCAGTTTGTCTTCTTACAGAGCAATTAGACAAGTGAAGTCTGTAAAGTTCAGCTGTGGTCAATAAAAACCTCTCAGTGTGATATTCAGTGGGAGCTATTAGCACAAGTTGAACACATTAATCAGAACTTTATTTTAAAAACAGAATCACTGCTTTCTTTACTTCAGGATGATGTCATATCTCTACATAGAGAGCGGGTCTTCTTTTACGGGGGCCGCCATATTGTTTTGCTGTGTTTCTAGTGAAGGTCAGACAATTCAAACCTTGAGTTGTGGATGTATGTGGTGACGTCTTTAGATCGTCACTGCAGGATGATACTAAATCTGACACACTGCTGCTTTAACAGTTGGATAAGTGTGGTTACCACAGACTGTTTATAGAATGGATGAAGCTAACGTGACGACACCCGTTGGTTTGTGGACTCACATTTTGAAGCTTCGACTGGTATTTGAACAACATGTTGGTTGTTTTGAGCAGGAAGTGACCATGTTTGAATATGCAGGGAGGAGTGAGGAGGAGGGTCTAACTCTTGAACCCAAGGACCCTGCCCAATGTGACTGAGACTGGAGTTCAGTGTATCCAGCTAACCCCGCCCCTAACTCCTCCCCTTCTCTCAGCCTAATATCTCCTCAATGATAAATGATTTTCAGATGGACCAGATCACTGAGAAGAAGAGTTGACTTTATCTACTGACAGAATGACTTGTGGAAGAAATGTATTTTAGGATTGAAAATATAGATTTTTTAATTCAAGTCAATTGGAACCAGAGTTTTTTGGAGGCAGCATCTAGTGGTCATCAGAAGTATTTTTCCACTTCCACACTGGCTTCACTCTTGAGCTCCTGCTTACTTTGTCCATTTCAGTCTGTGCTTGTCACTAACTCCTCCCAGTGGTCACTAGTAGTATTACAATAACAAAATCCCCCACAGCCCCAAAAGCACACAGATACCTTGAAGTGCAAACAAGCTTGGATGGTACACTTTGTATGTTTAATCCATGGAGCTAATGCCAGTGTAATTACTGTTGGTGAAGCGGGAGGCTGTGGGTGGGGCCAGCAGTAAAACCCTAATACACATTTGCAGTGGATCAAACAACATGGACGTTACAAAGCTCTGGAGGCTGACATGTCGGGGGACAAACCTCCAGTCACATCCAGCTCATATGATCCATGCAGTCAGTGCACTGAGATCAGTTTGTATTTAAAAACTTTTGGTTGTTTTGACAAGAATTTAAGAGACAAAGTTCTCGTCGTGTCCAACAGTGACTCCACATCCAAACACACGCTGTGCATCTCTGTGATAAGAGAATGTCATAACAAAGTCTTTCCACATGAAGAACTCTGAGAGGATTTGTCCGCCCTCTTCGTCCTCTCCTCGGCTGGAGAGTGCCAGCTAAGTTTTCCCTTCAAATCCGGCCTGGTTTTCTCCTCGGCTATGTGAGGAATTCGACTGAACAGCTGCTTCACCGAGCGCCTCACTCTCCTCTGAATGATGTGTGAGCTGTGGGAGGCCTGGGAACCTCCTTCTACACATACACAGCGTCCTTATCTCCATACACACACTCACAGATAAATAACATGTCCCTGTGATTCATGGTTACCGAAGGAGAATGAAGAAGTGTTTTTCTGAGGTTTTTCTTTTTTTGTCTTGTCCATCTTTGACACAATAACTGGCTGCGAAACCGAGGGAGGGGAAGTGATTGGCTGCCTTACACGCAAACAACGATGTGTTGTCTCTCTGTTTGCTTCATTTAGAAAAACTACTTTAAGGTAGAAAAAGGCAGCAAATAAAGAAGTGCAGTATTTTTGAGCCATCCAGGGTATATCCGTGTCCACTCTTGAAGGTTCAGATGTGTCCACCTCCAGCTCCACACCACATGGAGTTGGTTATTCACACTCTGTTCCTTCTTGTCCAGCAAGCTCCAGCCTGACCACTCTGTACTCACTCTTCAACAAACCAGAAGAGCATCATGTTCTTGACCCTGTGGCGCTCCGTGAAGACAGGACAAATACTGACTGAAAGAGATGACACACTGTTCTTGTTTTTTCTGTTGGCAGTGCCCCAGGTCCTCAAGAGCTGCACCGAGTTCATCGAGAAGCACGGTGTGGTGGACGGCATCTACCGCCTCTCTGGAATCGCCTCCAACATCCAGAAATTGCGGTGAGCGGACGCACGCTGGGCAGTTGATGAGGATCTCCACGCTCACACAGCTAATCCTGACACGGCCTGCATCTACACACTGATAACACAAGAATCCCATTTATTACTGCATCTTGTAAAAGACGGAGAGCGGTTGTTCCTCATCAGCAGTTTTTACTGCCCTAATGTTGTCGTACCAGGATCACAGTTAGTCCTTTGTAATCAGAGTTTTTACAGCAGCTGTGGCTTGTAAAAGACAACGTACGTGCTGTTGAGATGTTGGCATTGTTTTTGTACGAGGATGTCAGTTCCACCTCCACAGTTTTGCAACATATAATACACGGTCTTACAATCCACTGTGTTTCTCTCTGTTAGTCCAGTATAGACGTCCTCAGCTGTATTCTGCACTGTAGAAAACAGGATAAAGAAAAACCCCTGATGAGTGGGCGTGGCTGCTGCTGTAAATAATTACTCAGCACTCTGTGAAGGTTACAGGCTCATAAGATTGTTAGATTATTTTCACACATTTTTACTTTCTAAAAACGTGTTTTTTCTATTTCACTATGAGGCAAGTTTCTAGTTTAGGACAAATTCATGCAAATTAAATGCAATGTTTGATTTTTTTTTTTTTTTTATTAAAAAAAAAAAATCTCAACTGGATTGCACTGAAATCAAACCTAAAATGAGATTATTTTAACTTTAATTCATTTTAGCTTTTACCAGAACTGTGATTTTGTGGGTGAAGGCCTCTTTCTGAAATGTAACCAGACTTTTTTCAAGTCTCAGATCCAGTTATCCGCCTACATCAGTCACTGATAGTTGACTCTTTTCTCTTTCATCAGGCACGAGTTTGACTCAGAGCAGATCCCCGACCTGACCAAAGATGTTTACATCCAGGACATCCACTGCGTCGGCTCGCTGTGCAAGCTCTACTTCAGAGAGCTGCCCAACCCCTTGCTCACCTACCAGCTCTACGAGAAATTCTCTGTAAGCAAAGCCCCGGCAGAACCAAACACTTCTCACTCACTGATGTGTGGATACAGGACTGCTCACTATCACAGGAGTTTTTCCAGCGCAGCATGTTGTTGTTTCTGTGTCTAACAATGCCCCAAAGACATTCCTCAGTCCCACAGGACACACACTGGGTGTGACTGACAGCACAACTCCAAATTTGTGCGTGATCTTTATAGGAAAGAAATGAAAATCCTCTGATTTATCGTATAGGAATTCTTAAAATTCATCTCCCAGTTCTGAGCCTCAGACACCACTAAAATAATAGCATTTCATTTGACACACCCTGTCATTACAAATGCAGCAAACCACTGTATGTGTGACTTGGAGTAAAAACCTTCTCCAAGCACAACACTGCTCTCCCTGAGGATGAAGTAAATGTTTGCTGGTTGTTATGGCAGCCGCAGCGAGGAGGGGGCTTCATGCTGCAGGCTGATGTCCCCCCTGTGCAGCGTGAACCACGACTTAATGTTGATACACTGATACATCCCACTATTCATCTCCCTCTCCGTATCTCTGGCTCTGTTTTCCCTCTGAAGGACGCTGTATCAGCAGCGACGGACGAAGAGCGGCTCATCAAGATCCATGATGTCATCCAGCAGCTTCCTCCGCCGCATTACAGGTCAGTGTAGAGCCACACTGCCCCCCGCTGGCAGGCCTGGGAACAGCCACGGTACAGATGCTTCCACATCAGCTGTTGGAAACAAGGCTTCATGTTGCACCACGCTGAATTGGATGGAATCATTTAACAGGTCCCAGCTGACCTTTGCGCCAGTGATGATGAATTGAATTTCCCATCCTTTGTGAAAGCATACAAATGCAAATTTCCAAGTGGCGGTCCATGGGGATTTGAGCCCACAGTGAAACATCGATGCTCTGAAGAAGTAGCTCCATCATGGCCATTAGTCTGCACATCACTAGCAGGAGCCAATTAAATGTGAATAAATGAATATTTGATTCTCAGGACCCTGGAGTTCCTGATGAGACACCTTTCCCGCCTGGCGGCGTTCAGCTACATCACCAACATGCACAGTAAGAACCTCGCCATCGTCTGGGCGCCAAACCTGCTGAGGTGAGAAGTTCTCCTCTCTGTCGGAGCTCAGTGTATGATGTATGTTTTTATTGTGGTATAAATAATCACCTTAACGTCTCAACCACCGGCTGTAGATTTCATGTTCCCTCAGTGCATCTCAAGAAAATTGCAATGGTCTTTTTAATTTGGTGTAGTAAAGTTTCTGTGGGGAGGTTTTATGCTGCACATCCTAACAAGCTCTCAGACTTGAACCAGACTCGATAATAGTCTGCAGAACATCTCCTGTTCTAAATGAGTCATTGTGTCTGAATGAAAGGATTTAATCAGCTGTTTGTGGGAGGCTGCTGTTCATTGTAACATCAAATGCTGGAAACTCATCTCAAATTAAATCCTACCACCAGTTTGATCGACTGCCTTTAGAAACTCATTCTTCTCTTTTCCCTCGTGTTCATCTCAGGTCGAAACAGATTGAATCTGCGTGTTTCAGCGGCACGGCAGCGTTCATGGAAGTCCGAATCCAGTCGGTAGTGGTGGAGTTCATCCTCAACCATGTGGACGTGCTCTTCAGCACCAAACTCAGCTCGCTAATAAGAGAGGGAGCAGGTACATACAGGCCTCAGACCACTGCTCACTGTCAGCTAAAAGGATATTCTTCTTATTGATCACCTTCCTTCCACATCACCAGGTCACAACTCTTTGTCACGGCCCAAGTCGCTGCTGGTTTCATCACCCTCCACTAAACTCCTGAGTCTGGAGGAGGCCCAGGCCAGGACCCAGGCTCAGATCAACTCTCCAGTCACAGAGGACAGCAAGTACATCGAGGTGGGCGAGGGTCCGGCCGCCCTGCAGGGCAAGTTCCACACCGTCATCGAGTTTCCCACAGAGAGGTTTGTTGACTTGTTTGTTCCTGATTACGTATTTTATTATGTTTGGTAAATGTAAAATGTCAGGTACAGATGTTTATTTGACAGAGTAGGTACTGAAGATGTTGTTGAAGTTAAATCCTGGAGTGTGTCGCCCTCTGCTGGAGGTATTTCTGTCCTGCAGAAGGGTGACAGTCACATGTTGAGTGTGACTGTCAGTGAAGACCATCTGAGTGTTTAGAACCAGTTTATGTGACTGATTGTTTTCTTACTTCTGCAATCAACTGTAAAAAGGATTAATCAAACTAACTAGAACTTTGTGCTTGTGCCTGATCATCAATAACAGGAAGCGGCCTCCCATCAAGTCCAAGAAGTCTCCTGTGGGTAGCTGGCGCTCTTTCTTCAACCTGGGCAAGTCTTCCTCCATGTCCAAACGCAAGCTGCACCGAAACCCCAGTGAGCCCAACGAGCTGAAGGCCATGGCTCTCGCTGGTGAGTTGGTGCTCCACAAGCTGAAGGAAATAGTCTTCAGGGAGCTTCATTGATTAAACAAGGCTGATAATGGTGTGTGTGTTAATTGTGCTGTTTCAGGGGGCAGAGGAGACACGGCCACATTAAGGTCGGCCAAAAGTGAAGAGTCACTGAGCTCCCTGCACAACGTTGAAGGTAATCATCTGTGTCCTCCACTTCACTTTGACTCAGTGTAACGAGCTTAAGCAGTCGGTGCTGCCCTGAGCGCCGTCCAGACGCTCCCTCTCCAGCCCGCTGTCACACAGACCATGTTAGTTCTGATTATGCTCTTTTCCTCCTCCAGGGGAATCCAAGGTGTACCGTCCTCGGCGGCCGCGCTCCAGCAGCGATGCTCTGTCAGCCTCTTTTAACGGCGAGCTGCTGGACAGCCGGCAGCACTGCAACTCTTACGATAACCTGGACGCCACCGAGGACAGCGATGGAGACGACGGGCCCATCTGTGTGCCTGCCCTCATCTCACCTCCCCGCTCAGCGGGTGAAGATGTGGACCTCAGCCCGCCAGACATCGGCATGGCCTCCTTGGACTTTGACCCCATGTCTTTCCAGTGCAGCCTCCCCGACACCTCCTACGCTTTTCCTCTGGATGACTCGCCAGCCGGGGCCGAGGCCTCCACATTAAAGAGGAGCCCTGGCAGCGTCTGCGGCAAAACCAACGGCTCTGACCTCATCTCTGCCTCCTTCCTGGGCAGCTTGACCTCCCCCTTGCTGTCCACAGACTTCAGCCTGGCTGCTGGAGACAAGGCTGAAAGCAAGAAACTGACCACTTCTTACTCCTACACTGATAAACCCACACAGGCCGTGTCGCCTATCAAATGTGGAAAGGCCACCAGTTTGACACCTTTTGCCACTTCAGAGTTTTTCTGTTCAGAGAAGCCTGACAAGAATACAGCTGGACAGGCCGCCTCTCCACAGCCATTATCTCCTTCAGTACCGAAGGACTCCCCTCCTCTGATGGGCAGCGTCCTGCTGAGGACGGCTGAGCCGTCGCTCAGTGAAGCTTTTCAGATGGAGCTGCACTCGAAGCTGGCAGCCTTTGACAGTGCGGACAGTCGAGAGTTGAGGGGCGAGGACGGCGTACAGCAGGCAGCAGCTGGCGGTAGCCACGAGCACCAAGGTAGGGAGCAGAGGGCGGCCTCTTTAAATGGCAGCTGTCTGACTGCCACTGTTTACTCTGTGTACATTAACAATTGATGGTTTGCATGAATTTCAACTTAAATATTTGATTATGTTTGCTGAGTGCCATGCTCAACTGTTCCCCTCCCTCCATCATCACTTTGAAAACCTGCCTGCCTGCTGTCTCCACCACCTGCTGCTCTTTAACTGTAGCTCCCGTGTGTTTCTGTGTTCCCGATAGGAGTGGTAGCTCCGGACTCTTCGAAGGACCTCACCCCTCGTTCCCTCAGCTCTGCAGCGCCCACCTCTGCCCCTCCTCCCCCTCCACCTCCTAAAAACGCTGCCCGCATGTTGGCCCTGGCCCTCGCTGAGTCCGCCCAGCAGGTCTCTATTCAGTCTCGGTCCTCTGAGCCCCCCACACCGGTGTCCCCTCTGCAGCCTCAGGAGGCCTCAAACTTCCAGGAGTCACCATATCCACTGATCCCACACTTCCAGACTTCCCCTGAGGAAGGAGCCGGCAGAGGGAGTCCACCACCACCAAACAGCTCTGCAGTGACTGTAACCACAGCCTCATCGTATCCCTCCGCTTCCAGTCCTCCAACCAAGCAGCTGCCGCAAGAAGCGACCAGCATGACCACCAAGCCATCCGACAGCGCCAAGCCGTCTGCGACTCCAGCTGGAACGCAGCCAGAAATGTTTCTGGCCTCCTCCCCACCAGACACTCCATTTTACAAGTGCGCCCCACTCTCCAGTTCAACCAGCCTGACGTCTCCAACCAGGAGAAGTCCGGAGAGGCAGCAGCCGGTCGCAGGTCAGGTCCCAGTTCACAGCAGCTCCTCCAGCAGCACTCCAGCCACCACCCCCAGTGGCAGCTGCAGGGACCCTGGAGTCTTACCACAGCCTGTTCCTGAGGTAAATATCTCATCAGCTCTATGTTATTAAGTCACAGTTTGGAGATACTGCTCTGATCATTGGGTAACTTGATGATTACAGCCATGAAACAATAATTCAGCATTTTGAGAAATTGAGTTTAAAGATGTTATAAATAAAATTCAGCCCTGAACAGTTGTCCTGAGCAGGGAAATCAACCATAAAGAGGATTTGGACCAAACTGTGAACACGCTGTAACATGGAGGTCTGTGGGGATGGACTGCATTTTGGAGTCAGCATCAAATCGCCATGTGATGAACTACAGCTTTTTACACTTCAGTGTTGGTTTCATGTTTCAGCCCTTGAGGTTTCTGCTTTAATGAGCCATACTGGATTTAATTGGAGGCCTCTGTAAACTCAGTTTAGCTTGACACAATGACTGGAGCTGGACCGGGCCGGCCTGGTCCAATGGTGAAATACCAGCACCTGTAAAGCCCTCTATGTTGGTATGTTCAATCCACCATGCTGCAGCTGGGGTTTCCAGACCACAAGAGACTATGAAGTCACTGGCCTGGTCCCTCCCACCTTGGCTGTTGTATTAACTGTGGACAGCCAGGTTAAATATATAAGATACAAGATGATAATCACAAGGAATACATAAAACAAGTGTGTGATGTCCTGCTGCTGCTGTAGAACAGCTCAGTGACCCACTGCAACAGGGCTCAACCTGTTGTTTTTGTAATTGTTGACTACAGTTAATAAGGTTGTATTTTGTTGTGTGTTCCAGGTCAAACCAGAGGAGACTGCACCTCCCCCGGTCCTACCAAAACCATCAGAGCAGCCGCCTCCCACAGCTCAGAAGCCCAAAAAGCCGCCTGTCTCACTGCCCCAGCAACAAACACAGACTCAGCAGCAGATCCAACCTCAAATTCAGCCTCATCTTCCAGCACAGCCTCAGCCTCATCCTCTGTCACAACCGCACACCCAGTCCCAGGCACACATCCAGGCCCAGCCCCAGCTCTCAAAGGTCAGCGCAAGAGTGGCTCCCACCTCAGCTGAGCCTGTTGAGAAGCCATGGGAGGCCATAAAGCCAGTACAGCCCTGTACAGAGTCTGCAAAATATCATGAGCCCTACGGACCCACACCTCCGGCCCCTCCTGTACGCACCATGGAGAGCAAACTGGCCACAGCAGCACTCAGCCAAAGTGAAGCCTCCTACCACATCCTGGGTGAGGGCCCCCCGCCCGGGCACCTGGAGGACGCTCTGCCTCACCATCCTCATTCTCCTCGTAAATCTTCCACTCACCAGCCAGCCTACCTGTACCACGCTAAAGGAGAACCAGTCCTGATTGAACCTCCAGGAGCTGGGTACTACCACCAGAGACCCATCCCTGTGGGCCCACAGTCTCTACCACACCACTACAGACCAGACAGCGTCCCCCCACACTCCTACGTGTCCAAGTCGGAGCCTCAGATACCTTACAGTGCCCGAGTAGATAACAGATACAGCACTTTAGGCCCCAGGTCCTACCACCACTCCATAAAGTCCAGAGGAAACCCTCGGAGTGTGTACGTGTCTCCGGGGCCGGGACATCAGGGTTACAGCCACGACCGCCCCCATGGCTATCCCACCATCCGCAGAGTGCACTCACTGCATGTTCCTTCCACTATCCGCTCAGTGCCCATCCAGAGGACTGAAGTCCCTCCAGACGACGACTTGTTCTTCTACCACCGGCCTGTCTATCAGTGCAAAGCCTACCAGCAGCCCCCGCAGCAGCAGCAGCAGCAGTCCTCCCAGGCCGACTACCACGTCACCCAGCTGCAGCCTTACTTTGAGAACGGCCGGGTCCAGTACCGCTACAGTCCCTACTCTGGTTCAAGCCCTTTGGAGGCGCCTTTCTATGACATTGACCCTTACGGCACTATCAGAGTGCGGCACATCCACTCCTATGGCGGCCGAGATCCGGGCGCCACCACTGGGCGACCAGGTGGAAAGGCAACTGGGTACCACTACCTCGCCCGCCATGTTCTCCCACCCGGGAAGGAGCACAGCTTTGTGAGCAGGGACATGCCCCCCGGCCACGGGAGCAAAGAAGCTGCTGCTTACCTGGCCTGGGACCCAGAGGAGGCGGAGCGGCTCCGCATGCACTCCATCCGCAGGGAGAGCCGGGCCAGGCTGAGGATCAAAGGCCCCGTCCTCTCTCAGTATGACAACGTCGGCTTGTTCATGCCAGCAGATATATCGGGCTACGAAACGCTGCACCTGCGCAGTAAGTCTGACCCAGGTAAAGCTGTGTTGGTGGCGGCCGAGAGTAAAGACGGCCGCTACCTCCCCAGACACATGGTGTCAGACCCCGACGTCCTCATGTACATGGAGACCGACAAGCACGTCCAGGGCGGTGGTGGGGCGGGCGACAAGTCGGACGGCCTCTCCAAGCAAAGCATTTCCAAGAAATGCCAATCCTCCCACTCCCTTCCTGCTACTCTGAGCCACGGCCACCCCCATCAGCAGGACAGCGGCCGCCACGAGCCCAAGTATGAGAGTGGAGACGACAAGCTGGGCGGAGACGGTGGCCGGTCCAAACACTGGCAGCAAGAGCATCCCAACAAGAGGAACTTCCAGCCGCGGTACGAGTGCCCCGAGCCCGAGCACCACCAGGGCAAAGTAAAAACATCTGGCGCCTACCACGGTGTGGACGAGCCGCCGTCAGCTCCCAGGGAACAAGTGGCCCGCTCCAAACCGGAGCGCTCGCACAGTGTCCGAGAGCAGCAACAGCAACAGCAGCAGCAACACTACAGCCAGGCCAAAGCAGACCTGGACAGAGACTACTCGTATCAGAAACACGGCACCAAGACGGTGCAGTCCCACTACGACAACTTGGACGATTACCACCCAGTACCTCAGCCCCAGGCCCCCATTCAAAAGCGCGGCGGCTCTGGCTCGTACCC
>OOFC01015020.1:0-14085 GCA_900323345.1 Pseudochromis fuscus
GTTAACTATCATTAGCGACTGAACAACCTTAACTTAGATGGTAACGTTATGGCAATGACAGTCTAGTAACATATAATATTCCTTAATAGTAACTACAATAACTTTGATATCCAGTTTTGTGGCTCTTCCTGCCTCTAGAGCAAATTACACAACAGCTAGCTAGTTAGCCCTATGGCGTTAGCGTAGTCTTACCTTGGAGCAAACGTATGTATGCTTGTTTATTTTGGAGACATTTAGCTGGGAATGAGGTGGTCCACACTGTTTAATCCATTGTAGGCACTGCTCCAGTTTTGTTTTTGGCTTTGGAAAGGGAAAGAACTGGACTCCCCCAGACAAACTCTTGGGGTACCTAGTGTCCGATTTACACTCTCCATATGCACATGGCTTCACCATTTTGGAGCTCCACAGCTTGTTGATAGTTGTTCCTCTTCTTCTGTAAAGTTTTATGGCGGTTGGCAGTCTCGTAAGCCACCAAATAAATCAATCAGACAGTGGATGTCATCGAGGGTTTAGTAGAGTTTGACGGACTATGCTTTCATAGCAACGGTTGCTGGGATGTATGATTGGTCAATGGCCGTTTGGGGGGCAGAGTTTGTGAAAGGTCAATTCCTCGGCCACTTGACTCCAGCTGATTCTGAAAGCCAACAGCAGAGCTTCCATACATTACCGTAATGTAGGTAATATATACGAAACGCTCCACTTGTGAAAGGTCAATTCTGATAACCAAAATCTTCTTTAAATGAAGAAAATCAAGCATGATGTGAGGATTTACATCACTGCTTGTATAATACTGCATCTAAATACTGACACCAGAGAGAAACACAGATATAGCACCGACCACACGGCCCAGACACACACACCTCCAGTATCTCATTCACCCACACACACACACACCCAGGCAGTGTGTGTTTCCATTACACACTTTTGTACCCATCTCCTGTTTTGTTCTCGGCTGTAATTGGAAAGCCAGTGAAGGCATTCTGGGAAACATGACCATGTAGTCAGGGGGACGCATTGAGGCAGAAGATATTAAAATGTATAAGTTTCACCAATTTTTTTTTTCCTCCTGTGGTGACAGAAACAGTTCAGAGCAGGGTGGGGCTACTTGAGCGGAGGAGGGGACACTCATCTTCTCATATCGCCCTCCGGAGTCTTCCCACGTCCACCCCGGACGGTCGTCTCGTGGGCAAGTTTAACACTGATGAAAGCTGACTGACATCATGAGAAATTAATGTTATACATCAGCCGGAGTGCTCCTGCAGCTCAGGGTGTAGGAACTTAGATCTTTTACTGAAGGGGGGCAGCGAGGGAGGGGATGGTTGGTTGACAGTTATGTGTTTACCGATGTAGGAGGGTAGGAGTGGACTGTGTGGTAAGGTTAAAGGTCTCTGAAGTGCCTCCAGTTTCCACAAAAAGGTTTATCACTTCCTACTTACACTCTGAACATTTTCTATCAGATTATATACGTTTTTCTAAGGAAATGCATGGATTAATTAGTAAGATCGGCGAGAACCACGTCAACGGTCTCCACAGATTAATTAGTGCATAGACATCTCCACCTTCAGACTAACACCTAACTTTGTTCTTGTTATGTGCCAAGTCTTTAATTAGCCAAGAGCCTCTCTCTTCTCTGCTATTTTTACTGCCAAACATTTTTGTTTTGTTATCTCCTCTTTAATGCAGTGTCAGCCGGCACAGAAGCCACACAAACAGTTCAAACGGCAAAGGATCTGCTAAAGATGTGTCTGAAACCTTATTGTGTTTTGCTTGTGTCTGTCTCTTTTTTTTTTTTCGCAGACCTCATTTCACAGAGGAACATTACGAGTTATTTTGTCGAGCGACTTATATGCTCGACTTAATTACTGCAGCCAAACTGCCCATCGTCAGCATTCAGAGGGAGAGATCAGAGAGTTGACTTCTTTGTTCTTCTGGCTAATTAGTATGTATATATATATATAACAGCAGTGGAAAACAAGAGCAGGGGGAAAAAAATGACGATCATGAGGAGAATAAATCTCACAATGTATTTTTTCACAGCGCTCCACAACCACAATGCTTTAATTTGACGGATGCAGATTTCGATCTACACACACACTCTTTAACTGTCAGTCTCTCCGCCTTCAGTCCCTTGAAATCACACATTTAAAAAAACAGTTGTAAACCTCTTATTAATTCATGACTGTTTTCTGCTGTGGTAGCTGGTGAGACAAGAGGGTGGGGACTCCTATCTCCTCTGCTCATTGTGTTGCTGTCTGTGTATTATTTTGTAATCTGTTGGGTTTTTTTTCTAGCTACAGCAGGGTGGGGTGGGGCGACGGCGGCGGCGGCGGCGGCGGTAGACGGGTTGTTGGATGAAAGCTGGTGGGACAATTTATCATTCTGTTTCTCCCTTGTCAAGTCAAAACCCAAGACTGTTCCTCTCTAAGCCAAAAGAGCAGTGGTAACAATAGGCAAACAGTGGAGCCATTTCTAACATCTGTATTTCACACACAATCCCCCGCTGACTGGGGTTTGAACATTCCCCCTACAGCCCTTGACACAGCAAGCTGCCTCCCTCCTCACTTTTGCTGCACACAAACACACGCCAGGAGCTTGCACGTACCCCAGCAGAGATGCAGATAAACAGTTGAATAGATAAGGAGGCAGCAAGATGAAATGTAAAAACAATTTGACTTGACATACCAAGTGCGTGCATTCACTCCTACTCCTCCCTCTCTCTCCTCCATCCCCTGCATTAACAGCATCACTTGTGTTGTTGTCTTTGTCAGGCTGCGGCGCTGCCAATAGATGCTTTTAGAAATTAGTGATCACAAGTAATTAAGAGTGAGGAGAGGAAAGAGCTGCTCTCCTTTGTGGATGTAAAGACAAAAAAAAAAAAAAAATACCCACGTTTCTTTTAGGAGATGAACCGTGGAGGTGTAAAAACACCTTCAAAGACAAACACATCACCGTGGATTACGTGTCAGACGAGCACCCAGGCCTCACCGCTGAAGGAGGAAGATACAACTTCTGGTTGAATTCAAGTGTAATTTCTGCTCACTATGCAACTATATTGTTTCCTGTGGGCATCATTTTATCATTCACCTCACAAAATATGCCTGGAGACATTTTTTCTCCCACTTGAGCACATAAGTTTCTTTCTGTGCTGAAATTTCCGCCCTGAAAGTCTGGATGTTTGTGGCAACTTACCGATGTCAGAAATTGTACTTGCAGAGGAAAAAAAAAAGATTCACTTAAGATTGTGATCCAACATTTTTTTTTGAGACTCTGGCATTTGTAAAAAAAAGTGTGTTCTGCAGTGGGGAATAGCAATATAGTCCAGGACGTGAGGCTGAATACGATTTTGCTGTAGCTTTTTTACTGTTGACATCTTTAGATCTTTAGATAAAGCCACCTGCATAGGGACCATACACTGAGGAGGCTACACTCAACTGTTGCAAATGATGTAATTAAAGTAACTCATCATCACGCGCAACAGGAAGTGATGATTTGACAGGTATACCCAGGAGAGAAAATCAAAACAAAGATGAAACAGCAGCTGTAGCAGCACAACTGAAAACATTTAAGTAAGTATTTAGGTTGACTGTGTAACTTTGTTTCCTGACATCGCAAAAGACTTTGCTGCAGATATGCTGCATGACTAATATAAACCAACACATGATACAAACCTCCACAGAGGCACAGTCCACACACACACCTCTGCTTTGATGTGTGTGTCTCAGATTGTCCATTATCATCCTGCATGTGAGTGTGTATTTTCAACAAAATCTGTTAAGATGTGACAAAGTTGCAAACATTTGAAGACATTAGAGGAGATGGGGATTTCAGGCGTCTCTGGGCGTCAGCAGCGATTTGGACAGAATCTCATCCTGTGACCAAAGAAGTTTTTCTGTGAATTTGCAGAAAGACCGACAAATAAATCAACAAAGGCCAAAACATTAAGTTGGATTTTACTTTGCCAGAATGAAGTGCTGCTTAGACCCGAATGATGCGTATAAAAAAATGTTGAAGTCAAGACCAAACGAGACCAAGACAAGACCAAGACCAAGACACAACAGAACAGAACCAAATGACCAGCATCTTTTGTTTTTTATTAAGTTTGCTTTTATATAAATGCAACAGCAACAAAAACTAACTTTCCTAGAGTCTCCAGTCATCTTAATCCACTCCCTCTGTACAGGGGGCGTGTCAGTCCTGGTCTCACAAAGACCACATGAGACCAGGAAAGCAGCAGTAGTGCGGGTCTGGTCTGCACGGGTCTTGATGAAAAAACCTGAGTCCACCCTGTCCGAGACCGAGACAAGACCGAGTAAAAATACCTTTGACTGAGACCCTTAAAAAGTGGTCTCAAGACTGGTCTCAAGACCAAGACTAGTGATGGGTCTGGCAGCATTGATGTGTCGTCACATGTGTCGAGCTCACAGAGTGAAACCCCGTGTCGGTGTGTGTATCGCGTTAAGAAAGTCACGTGACGAAACAGCTGCTGATTCACCTGTATCGCCAAACTGTGTTTATAAGGAAGCGCGTCGGTCAGCGGGATTCTTCCCGAACCTAAATATATATAAATAAAATCCTCCTTGCCTCAAAGACAACAACATAAACATCCTCACACAGTCGTGACATTATGCTGAAAGTCACGAATTGTCACGAGCAGGAATATCGTCGCATTTAGGTAAATTTGCATAAATAAACAAACAAGTACGTGGACGTCTGTAGCAGTCTGATCCCCCTGGATGTACAGATGACCCCATAATAGACACTTCAGTCATTGTTCGGTATGGACACATCCATACACAACTCTATGCTATGGCTAGGTCATTAAATCAGCGTCAGTTAGACTGCCTGTAATGACTGTTAAGATCCAACAGGTGTCAGATCTGAGTTCTGAATTTCTCCTAATGGGGATTAATAAAGATCTATCTATCTATCTATCTATCTATCTATCTATTGAGCAACACAGTACCGACAGTTACAGTTTGGGTAATGTGTCACAGCGTTTCATGAGGCCTCATCTACCCATCACTAGATCAAGACCAAACTCGAGTCCATCAACACTAATAAAAAATACAACACTGGATTAATAACATTGTGCCACTAATCCTTATGCACTTCCTGTACTGTAAAATGTGAAATACTTCTCTCACTTTTAAAAAATATTACGTTGAACTGTAGTAAAATTGCGTTAGTAAAACTTCTCAACACCTCTTGCCGTGCAGGACCTACATCTGAGAAGAAAGGTTTCCCCAAGCGCTACATGACCCAGACTGATCGACCCACAGTTCAAACCATCGTAACACCTCTGTGGTATCTCTGAACCTGTTTCTACAGTGAAGGAGGAACCGCAGCAAAGCAGGAGAAGCTGGTGCTTTACATTAACAGCAGGTTCCTTGGCTTCATCTTCCCTCCTTAGAGGTTTAGCGAGAAGTTATAGTGACAGCACAGGTGCAGTTAGAGGCAGCAGATCTGATCCATTAGGAAACTAAGGACTCCTCATCCTCTCCATCCACAGCCTCACTCCTCTTTCCCTCTGCCAGCAGCAGACACACTCCTCCTCTTGTTGTCTTTTCTTTCCCCGTCACACTATTTCCAACAGCTGCTTCATTATTAATACACATTTCTTTATATATTTATATCCCCCCCACAGTATCCAGACTATGCAAACACTTTTCAATACCTCAGGCAGTTTGGCTGAAGATTGTCGTCTTTCCCTAAAGTGAAAACAGTATTTGGATTTTTTTTTTTTTTTTGTCAGAGCTGAAACATGAATTATTTACACATTTGTGAATTAAGTAAGTATCCTCCACCCATAAACAATGAGGGCAGCAGACTTCATAATAACTCTTCAACTCGGATCATTTGCAGTTTTGTTCGTATCTCCGCACAAAGAGTTTTTACGCAGGATTACGACCGATTTAATTTCTCTTCCACACTTCCCACCATTAAATCCATAAATATGCAGCGATTACATCCCAACAAACTTTCTTGAGTTTCATCTCTCACTGTATTTCATTCTCCACTACAATACATTATGTTTGAAGTCAAATAAATAAGCAGAAACCTCCAGTTAGCTTTGTGAAGTTGTCCCATCAAGTGAACAGGCTGTCGCTGCCAAATAGATGAACAACGCAAACGGTACAAGTTTCTGCCAATTTGCATGATGAGAAAATGATATGCTGGGCAGCGGCCCTGGTGTTGATGAAAAGAAATATGGAAAATGGTTTCTATATTTAGCCTCCCCGTGAGCATTCGGTCGGGGGTGGCTCTGGCTCAAACTCGTGTTGCTTTTTGTGAGCGCTGGGATGAAACACTGGTAGTGGTTGTTTTTAAGCACCATCATTTGACAGGCGTGATAATCTACATTTTCAAGAATCGCTTCCTTGTCCTTAAGTGATATCTCAGGATGTGAAAATGACCAAAAAAACAAACAGGAAGCACACATCAGTTTTCAGTTTGGTGATGGATGTGACTCAGGGTGTGAATAGGAGCAGAACCGGGGTGGACAGACCCGGGAGCTGAGCCTTAAGTGGGCCCCTTTAGTACCATCAGGTAGTGATTACCACTCAGACCATCATCAGTGCAATTTGGTGCCTGGTCTCACCCTCTCTGCTATTCACCCGAGGACAGAGCCAAGCAGCCTGATTATAACCTACACAAGTACAGGTGTTGTGTATGTGTACATGTGTGTGTGTGTGTTTAGACAGATTATAGTGTATACTCTGCAGGCATACTGCTGCAGCCTCCACCTCTGATTAACTCAGTGGGGGGAGAATGACTGTGAGGGCTGCATGGGGACTGGGATGAAGAGGGAAGGGAAATAATAGCACAGAGAAGAAGTGGGTCTGACTGGGGGAGTGGGTGGACAATTTGATGAGATTGTCCACTTTGTGTGTGTGTGTACACGTGTGTCTGAGTTGAACTATACTGTTTGTTATAGTGTGAACAAATGGTATAAACCAGGAGTGTTTACCCCTTTTCCACCAAGCAGGTTCCAGGGCCAGTTCCTGACTTAGCCCCAGTTTGTTGTGTTTCCACCACCGTGAGAACTGGCCCCAGCCACTAAAACAGGGGCCACCTCTGGCCCCACTTCTTTGCTGGGCCAGACTTAGCCCCGATTAAGCAGCGACTACATCAGGAGCTGGAGGAGCGACGGTAGAAACACAGCTAGTGATAGTAGAAGAGCAGAGTAATGAAAATACAGTTTTGTCTCTGGATCTCAGTGTAGACTGTAAAACCAGGAACAGCACTTGTATACACACGATAACTCCTCCATTTAAACATTATTACAGCGAGGCTGCGCTTCAACGTCATATACGAACAGGAAGGACATCGTAAATTCCCAAAACTGAATAAATACTGCACGTAGCGATGCAACACTGCTTTGTTAACTCAATCATGTTGTAACTAGAATATCCGCTGAAAAAAATAATGTTTTCATGGGCTGATAGTAACAGGGTAACAGGAGTTTGTTAACTGCGGCTAGCTTGCTAGTGCCGGTTGTGAACCGGCTACCTATGCAATGATGTACTGACCTTTTACGTGACACGACCCCAACCTGGCTCCTTCCCAGTGGAAAAGCAAACCGGTTCAAAGGAGAAACGGGATCTGAACCAACTAACCACCAGGTCTAGCACCAGCAGGGAACCAGCACCCAGGGACGGCAGTGGCTCAGTGGTAGAGCAGCAGTCTACCAACTGAAGGGTCAGTGGTTCGATTCCTGCTCCTCCCAGTTGCTTGGGCAAGACACTTTACCCACCTTTGCCTCGTATGAATGTTGAGGTTTGGTGGTGGTCGGAGGGGCAGACTGGCAGCCACGCCTCCGTCAGTCTGCCCCAGGGCAGCTATGGCTATCATAGCTTACAAACACCGGTATGGGTATGAATGAATAATGGTCTCTGTAAAGCGTTTTGAGTGTCTAGAAAATTGCTGTATAAATCCAACCATTATTATTATTACCTGTTCTTGTTTGGTGGAAAAGGGGTAAAACTGGTGCCATGGAGACCCTGCAGGTTTCCTTTGCAGCTGGTCACTAAAAAGATGATTTGACTGATCAACACCTCCTTCAATTTGAGGCAAAGAGCTCATCAGTGAGGTCGCACTAGTTTGAGACCGCTGGTATAAACCATGTGTCTGGCAGAATGAACCAACATAACTTTATTCGTAACATTCTTCTTAACAATTGCCAGATTTCACATTTTTCTATAAGATTTCAAAGCTGCTTTATCCAACAAGAGCAGTTATTATTTTCTTTAAGTCACCGTTTTGTTCTGTTACTGTATCCTCACAAAGGCAGAGCATGATGGAGTGACTCGAACTTTATAAATATTTTCTGCTGCTCTGGCTGTGTAAAACCATCACTGCAGAACTTGGCATTTTCCATTACAGCCTGACAGCTTCTCTCTGAAGTTTGAAAACATCGCCTCATATTTTTCTCAAGCCCTTTGGTCCTCAGCCTCGTAACCATGCTAGGAAAATCCGAGGCAACAAGTTGAACTTAATAGGCAATTAGCTTTCCAATAAACCCTGCGCACTGTGATTACTGGACTACATTAGCCTGCGATTCTCAGGAAGAAATGGTTGCGAGCTAAATAATCATGGCCGCGTTCAAACATAATTAAAGTTTCGGTGCTGTCATGAATATTTTGCATGTCAAGTTTGCATCTCTGGAGCATGCATCTGTTCGCTGAAATACATTTTGTAGTGATCGAGAACCTTCCTCCAGAGGTGCTCGCTTCACACATTATGTGTCTCTACACAACACTGACATGGTCCTTCCTGCTCTCATTTGGACAGACTTGAGAGAGATCGCCGCCGCTTCCCGCTGTCCCTGGCCTCTCCTTGGCCCCTCATCTCTTCCTGTTTCCTTGCATCAGCACCATTTTTGTCTCAGTGTCTGTGAGAGCTCCTGTCGTTCTCCCTCTCTAGGCTCTAGCTAAAAAATCGATGAGTGACCGGGCCTCTTACTGTAATCACTGACCTATTCCCCAGCCACCATTTGGCCCCTGACCTCCTTTTCCCCAGCTCTGAGCGCAGAGCTTTATTTCAGCAGAGGCGGGTCCAAGAGGTCGCAATGATTCCAGTTCACTTGGGTTACAGCCCCTGAGAGGACTCAAACTCCCAAAGTCGTGACAGATTTCTTTTCTGTTATCATCCACTGCTCGGACTTCAAAGTGTTGGCATCACACGGCGAGGTTAGCTGGTTGAACATTCGGTTCACAGCTATCAAAATGTCACCCTAAATTTTATCCCCGTAAATCTCTCAAAGTTCGATTACGTCTGCGGCAGATTCACAATCCAATCCTGACTGACCAGACGCTTTGTGTAGCTGAAGAGTGTTCTTCCTCTGAGTATCTAGGCTACACACCTGAGGGTGTTCTGATAAATCATAACTTAGGTAGTCCAGATATCTGTCTCCATGGCAACCCTCAACCCTTGTGCATAGACTCTGCACAGCACTGCATAGTATTGTGTGGTTCAGTATCTAAGAGCAACAATTATAACACACTTCCTTGGTCAACAAAAAATTATTTTCACATATTCTCCTCGTGTGTCACGGGACCTTGCCCGGCCTCCAGCTTGGCGAATCATGAGGTGAAGGACCCTTGGGGCGATGATGCACGCCAAGTGTAGGCCAAGGCCCAAAGAGGCTCCTCTGAAACTATTCATTGCTCAAAAGCTGAAAACAATCACATGACGAGTTTCTGCAAAATTAACTGTAGGAGGAAGCTGCACTTTTACCCAAAGCAGCGAGTAACAACGTCGGTCGTCATTTCTCTGAAGGAGTGCATAATGCAAGAGGTTGTCGTTATTTACAATAACCTCACTCTCCCTGAGACGCTGAATACTTCATCTATCATTTGTGAATCACCAGCACAGAGTGATTTACTCCTCGGTGTCGCCCGCCTGCGGGTCCTTTACAGTGACGGCTGATAACAATCATGTCAGATCCTGATGGCTTTAGAACGTACATTTACGGAGGCACATTGATAAGTCCCTACAGCATGTGCAGCCGGTCATTAAATTACAGTGTGAAATGAAAGAAGTTCCCCACAGATCTGTGTCATACGTGTAAATCTCTTGTGTCTCCTTGTGTGAATGTGAAGTGATCAGCAGTGTGTGTGCTTTTAATCCTACACACACTTACTCAGTGCTTGTTGACTTAATTCAGCTGAATCTTCAAACAGACAGAAATATGTGATGGGGGAGCATTGATCGAGTTACTTTACTTTACTGACTCCGAAGTGAGAAAAAAAAGTTCACTTTGCCACAAAACACACTATTTGGTTGAGTTCTCTGCAGATCTGACGGTTGACTTTTTGTTTCACATTACATATTATTATATCCCACTGTGTTCTGCTCTAATATTACAAATATTTAATTGTCTTAAACGACTGCAGTGGAACATCTAATATTTCTCAACTTCCAAAAACACATTCATCATGTTGACATCACAATAATCACATTAAACAGTCTCATTATTTGCACGCTGGATGACTTACATCTATGCTAGGATAGGTTAAAAATATTAAAACAGTGAAACTTATTGAACTGTACTGCTCATTTCTGCAGTGCTATGATGCATGTAGCACATGAATTGCCTTGTAGCACCCTATAATGTAATCATTTCCTGAAAATGTAATAAAATTTGCACTTAACTCCATCAAAAATGTAATAAAATCCAATAATGTAAAAATGTAACCAATAATGTAATAAAATATCCTGACTGATATTGTAATAACATTTTTACGGATAATGTAATAACTTATTATATTATTGGAGATTTATTACATTTTCAGGTTTGTCTTTTTTTTTCAAAACTGATAATGTAATAATTGACAGATAATGTAATATATATGTTCATTTTCAGTCCAAAGTTCTACAGTCTGAGTTTTGAGACTCTGGGTTTTGAGACTACAGAACCATACAGCCATATAGAGATTCTCAGGGACATCCCGGTCCTGCTGACTGGGTGATGGACTTACCTCCTTTGGAGACCAGAACTCCAGCTCCGACATACAGCAGCTTCTGAGCAGCACTGGAGACTCCAGGTCTTCCCATGGTCTGCACTTTAACCCAGTAGTTATTCTGTTGTTTCAAATCCAATGTATTTAACAGTCTTTGAGTCTCAAAACACAAACTGTAGAACTTTGGACTGAAAATGAACATATATATTACATTATCTGTCAAGTTTTACATTATCAGTTTTGAAAAAAAAAAGACCCATCTGAAAATGTAATAAATCCCCAGTAATGTAATAAGTTATTACATTATCAGTAAAAGTGTTATTACAATATCAGTCAGGATATTTTATTACATTATTGGTTAAATTATTACATTATTGGGTGTTATTAAATTTTTGATGAAGTTAAGTGCAAATTTTATTACATTTTCAGGCGTTATTACATTTTCAGGAATTTATTACATTATCGGGTGCTACATGCCTTCTTTATGGAATTGTGAAAAATAAATTGAAAGGAAGCTTTTGCTTTCAGTCTGGTCACCAGGCGTGTGAAGGGGAAGCCCTGTTTAGCTCCGAATAGCCAACGGGCTATTGTGTCCCTCAGCATTAGCATCACCCTGTGTCCACCAGGCCCTCACGCATAGGTGATTCAGAGTCAGAGCTGCCATTTGTTACTAAAGTGCCGAGACTCTGTTGCTTCATTTTTCTGTTCACTTCCTGATGCTTTCCATCGACTTTCTTCCAATACGTCTCTTCCACTCACATTCTTATGAATAAGTAATATGATTGCAAGTGGCAGACAATGTCCTGAGCTTTGCAGCACATGTGTTTTTAACATTTCTGCCTTAAAGAAAGCAGCGAGCAGGCAGCACAATGGAGACGGAAAAGCACAGACTGGTTGCAGAAATGGAGGTCTAGCTATTGTTAACTCTCCGAGGAGTCTAGCTTAGAGGTTGCATTAGGTGCTTAAAAAAGATTGTGTTTATCCTTGTGCATAGTCAGTAAATAATAAATAATGAATTAATTGATTTCTTTCTTCAGGGGTCCTTTGCTTTGAAGCAGGGTGGGCTTTGAAAACTTTGGCATCAGAGGGAAATTTACCAGGTAGCTGCCTAATTACACTTCCAAGGCCTGGCTGTCGAAAGGATTGGAGTTTTTACCAATCACAAAAGCTGCAGTCTGCCCTGTGAGGCACGCGTGTCCTTTCAGAACCGCTAGCAGGGAATAAAAATGCTTTAATTTGGCAAAGTATTATTTTTAACCGATCCAATGATTAGAGATTTTTGTGAAGTGTTAAAGACGACATGTTACATCCTAATGTCACGTACAAATAAAGTTAAGATGCTAATGATTGAAGTGACGCTGACACAGGGATGAACCCAGATCCAGTGACACAGACAAGGAAATATTTTGATTAATATCGGTAGCGGCTGTTCTGAAAATTAATGGACAACATGCTCTTGGATGTGCATCGTTAATTTTCCCTGCTCTTTTTCTCTTTCAGCAACTTCCTGTTTTACCCTGTAATATTTTGCTGCTAAAATCCAGCTCCAGTCATTCAGAAACCACATTAGCGTTTCTTTATCTCCAAAAGGACTTAGCATAATGGAATCAGAAAATTCATAGTATCCTCTCTGGATAATCAAGAGTTATTTGTGCATTTCTGAGTGGGAGGATTGTCTGTGTGACTACTAGACTGACTAATAAATTGTGACATTCAGACACAGTAGCCGTGTGTCTTAACAGATATGTATCTCAGAAAGTAATCATCAGGCTGCTCTCCAGAGGAGGAACACTCGATGAAACATCACCACTTATGACTAATTATATGCAGCATTGTTTCAAGGCACATGCCTGCGAGAAGTAAAAGCAAGGGGACAGTTATGGGGGTTTGCATGGATTACATATGATAACAAGGAGGCTGCAGTTCAAATGCAATGACTGTAATGTGACAATAATCCAGCATAATTACATGTGGATGAGTTATTATTTGTGTGTTTGCTCATCTCTTAGGGAAAGAGACGTTTAATGAGCTGGGAGGTGCAGACAGACAGAGTGTCACGGACTGAATGAGAGGTTGGGGAGAGGGCTGCACAGAAAGGTTGCAGTTTCTAGGGATGCATGAATCAGTATGCAGAGAACATTTAACATGAATACAGTGCAGAGGCGCGGCCACATTCAGACTCTCATACGTGACATCACATGAACGAGAGAGCGAGCCCAGCACAGCACAGCACAGCACAGCGTGTCCACTTGCAAGCAAATGAAGCAGCAAACATCTCAGCATGCACATGTCAATGTTAAGTGCCTTTCTTCCACAACACAAAGTTAACTTACACCTCCTGGTTACTGAAGAGCAACTGCAACATCTAAATCTCAGCAATGGCAGGAGAAAAATATGTAATTATACGTTGCTGCGCTTTACAATGGCGCCAGACTTTCCATTAATGCCAACAAGCATTCTTGACTTTCTCTTGACATTGCCCAATTCTCCTGTCTGAGTCATGCTAATGTGAGTGAGTATAGCAGTGTGGGTGTGTTTAATGTCCCAGCAGTTAAGACTAGTAGTGTAAACACACAGCCGAGCACCATCTGTTTCTTTATGATCCCTGATTTGATTGTGTGTAACTCACTGCCTCCTTTTGCCTCTTTCTTAATAGCAGCTCTCCAGAGATGATTCTGAAACCGAGGCCTCACTTTTAAAGAGCACATCCATTGTACCATTATACCCGACTCGTGCGTTGGAGCTGTTTAGCATGAGGACTGCATATGCCAAAGCAACACTGTGCGTCTACACCTGCATTATTTACTGTTGCTGCGTTGACTCAAGCTGCATTTCCTCTTCCTGCTTGTATCGCTGTCCCGTCGCATGATGTTTCTCTGATTCAGATTTCACTCACGGACCTCTCGGATCTCCCTCTGTACCACCGAGCGGTTCCTTGTTTAATCTATCATTTAAAAGCATTAGTTAGAGAGGGACCTATAGAGCTTTGGAACCGACGTCAGAGCGCAAAGACTTATGGGACGTGGGCGCCATTTTACCAGACCAAAAAATCTAAACAAACCTTTTGCTAATGAGTACCACAGTTGAAAATAATGCTTAAAAGCAGATCAAAAGAAACTGGACT